>VOPJ01010516.1:0-59009 GCA_014673585.1 Semibalanus balanoides | reverse complement strand
GGCCCGGCTCGACCGTAACGTTTTCAGAAGCTTTTACCCAGCCAACAATTAACTTGGGCACTGATCGGGCACAATGGGATTAAACTATTGTGCCCGATCAGTGCCCAAGGTAATTGTTGGCTGAGTATGTTTGGAATCCCGCATCTGATTTACAAGCAGTCTTCGCCATATGATAGGCCATCATCAGAACCATCAGAACGCTGCAAAATTATTATTTTGTTCAACGTACAAAATATTACATCAAACTATTAAGCTCCGATCAATTTGCGACGGCAAAACAACGCATACCTAGTGAAAACGACATAAAAATATGCTTTGCATACAACGAGCCTCCGTTGGGCGGATATGAAATTGACGCATATGTAAATTCCGAACTCTATTGTAAAACCTACCCGAAATCGATGATCTATCTCGGCAACCAAAGTCGCACCGGACATAAGGCAAGCAGATGCTTAGATAAACGATCTGCCCGACATAGCCACATCCACGCCCATCAACCACACCATCACCATACCCAGACCCACAATAACATAAGTCAAATTGAGCATTGCGCAAACGTCCCTCTAGGAACGATTAAGCTGGAATTCGGTGTGTGGTTTGAGACCATAACACTGGCAATGTCACGCAAGTCAAACTCTCGAACGCAATGCACGTGCGCAGGTGCATATCCCGGTTCCGTAACTAATTGTACGTATTGCTATCGGGTTTATACGGGCTCGCTCGTCCTTTGCTATGTAAGACGTCTTACTGGTAATATCTATTTGCATGTTCATGATACAACTGTATATTTACGACTGGGATTATTTGCCAAGGATCTCTGTTTTAGCCTGCAGTTACATCAAATATGATAAAAAGTGATGTTAAGCAAATGGCTTCAGGCTTGTGTGTTGTATATGTATATTTCTAGTATGACTCGAATATTGTGCTGTTTTCAGATACATAAGTAATAACCACCCCATCAGTCATATATCAAAGCAAGCAAAATCTGATAAGTTTTCAGAATTGTGTGAGGCTTTTTGGGATTTGCCACCCTCCCCCACAAACCAACCATGACCCCCACAAGCTACCGTTCTGGATCCGTCAGTGCCCTTAGTGTTGATAACTTATTCTTATCAATCAAGCCGCACTATACAAAGACTACTGCACAATGATGCAACATCTGCTGCGGTTGTGTGCAAAGAAGATTGCTGCATCATCAATTTTCCCATCCTTCTCAATACACAGACATCAAACATGCATTGCAACGCGCATATACCATGTGCATATAAACGCAAAATGTTCTAACTTAACATAAGTTCATACAGCGCTCACCTCAGCCGGTAGTTAGCATATATGAACGTTCAGTATTTGATCGCATGTCTTTCCTCAGCTCCTATCCATCAGCCTACATCGTGTTGGCTGGTCCCAGGATGGATCGTCTCCTGCGACTGGTGCCATGTAATCAGCTGTCAGTCGGAGACGGCACCCCCACCGGCGCCTCTCCTTTCTCCGGCTGTCCTTGCGTCCTCCGGCCGTCCTCGCGTCCTCGCGTCCTCCGGCCGTCCCCGCGTCCTCCGGCCGTCCTCGCGTCCTCCGGCCGTCCTCGCGTCCTCCGGCCGTCCTCGCGTCCTCCAGCGTCCTCCGGGCCGTCCTCGCGTCCTCCGGGCCGTCCTCGCTTCCTCCGGGCCGTCCTCGCGTCCTCCGGGCCGTCCTCGCGTTCTCCAGGCTGTCCTCGCGTCCTCCGGCCGTCCTCGCGTCATCCGGGCCGTCCTCACATCCTCCGGGCCGTCCTCATGTCCTCTGGCCGTTCTCGCGGGCTGATGTCATCTAGACAGGAGACTCGTACCGGCAAGCACCGTCTGGCCGCCGTTGTGTTTCGCCGTCCTGTCACTGTCGATGTGAGCTCTATATGTTCTGGTAGGCAGACATTGTTTGTTGTACCCACTGACCCAACGGATAACGCCAGCAAACACTCATTTGCAATCTGTCCACTCATTTAAATGGTAAATAAATCGCTACACAGTACACATGCCTGTGGATATTTACTTAGACTGTGAGATATATGTAAGCCAAGGCTGCTGCCAGCCAGAGCGGTGCCTGAGTCTGCATGTGATGGTTCTCTTGCCTGTTTGGGTTCTAGTGCTATTGTAAAAGGTGGCCAGACAAGAAAAGATAGAAATGCATCTAAACTTGGCGACTCACTTTACTTTGAATGCCCCTGTCAGTGTCGGTGACTGGAAATGTACACCTTACAACAAGAGTGGATCATGAGTGTGATGTGATACAAGAGTGCATCATGCAGATATAAGCAATCAATATTTCTAAAAATGACAAATATGTTCATAAAAATAATAATAATTTGATAGTGTACATAATTAAAATGAGCCCAGCGGCTTTGAACAGAGACAGACGTCTAAGATGAGCGCCACATAACCCGAGTAGTTGCGGTGCCCCTAAGCCAAAATAATCATCAACAAACGTTTATGACTAATAAGCTATTAAAACCAGTGTTCCATTGACGTCATCAAACCGGTAATCATATTCAGTCAAGTGGTAGTAAGTATAATTAGGAATTCCTCTGAGTTTTGTTGCTGCAAGAACAACTTTGACGAGTGATTATTCGATAAGCTGAATGAACCCTTGAATATACTCTTACGTATAACTAAAGACTCAAGCGTAACTAAATGCTATAATTAGTTGTTCTGCGTCGCAGTACCTGTTCAATTGTTACCACGAAGATAGACTAGCATGCCTATAATATTATCATCAATGTATACAACTGTCCAAACAAAAGAACACCTTAACTTGCCTTAATGAAGTTGATGCATAGATGTTTGCATATTGGGAACGCGGTTTCAGAACCAGCATTACATCCAACTTTCAACACCAGGAGACATTCCAAGACATTTACGAATTACATTCCTGTCACCCGGCCGATTTCCAGACCTCTGACAACTTCGTTCCGGCAGTCGGCACATTACATGCTCGTCCTCGCTGGCCCTGCACACCTCACGGTCGCCCTACTCCGGCGTCACTTCAGAGCCGCGCGACACCGCCAGCTACAACTGTCACACTCCGATAAAACTGCAGCCGGCCGTCCCGTCCCCCGCTCGCCGTCCCCGCTCGCCGTCTGTGATCAGAGCGGGCGGCCGCTGCGATCAGAGACGGCCGCCGCGCCGCCTGATCGCCAGCCGTCAGCTCCTGTTTACACGAGCAGTGCTCCACCAATCGGCCGACATCAAACAGCTGACGCTGCACCGGCGGCTGACGCGACCGTTTTCGAGCGTCTGCAAACTCATTAGCGTGGTGTAGCGGGCTGAGGGCCGTGTCCGCGCAGGTCGGCGCCGAGCTGAGACTCGCGAGGGCTGCTCGGATGAATCGCCATTGTGTGGGGAATAGGCGGGAAAAGTGTGCGACTGCGAGGCTCGTTTCAGTCAGGTCACGTAGGTATCCTGATTTAAGTCGAGTGACGTCTGGGTTCGGTGATGGTGTGACGTCACAGCGAGTGAGATTTGACTGTGAGAGGTGAGAAGTGAGAGGGTTTAGATGTGTGCTTGGGGGTTCATGTGATGTGAGATGTGACATTCGAGATTGTGAAAGGTGAAGGTGTGATGATTGTGCTGGGTGGTTCATGTGATGTGAGAATGTGACATGTGACGTGCAGCAGGTTCACAATGTATTAGGCCCGGTCAACATCACACTTTCAGAACACAAATTGGTCACAATACGCGACAACATCAAAATGGGGTTCTGAAACTTGTTGTTTTTTAATCCTAAGTTATAAGTATGTGTTAAGGTATTCGAGATGCTTCGAACTTGTAATTTATATTTTCAAGAAATGTTTGAGCTTCTAATAAACACTTCAACTGTTTAGTTATATAAATAAATATAATTCTGGTTCAAGTGCGTTGCTCAACTACACTGTTTACTCAATCAATTGGCAGCTTGTGAACGAGAGCAAAATTTGAAGGAAATTTCGTACGGTGAAGGTGTCACATGGTCACATTTGCGACCATCGATGTGGGCGAACTTTGCGATTGTCACAACTCACAGTGTTGAAAGAATGTGTCCACTTGCCGCGTGCGTAAGATTTTGCAGCGCCGAGCCTTCGTTTCCATCTGGTTTTGGCACCGTAGGAAATTACCTTACCATTGAGGTAGCTCGAATTGATTGTCTTTGGCACAAAAATGCTTATTTTTCACTAATATGCATCAATTAGTGACTAATCACCCTATGTTCTGAAGAGAAACTCTTTTCTTATCTAATCACCTTTCAATGAAATTGGTCACAAATCCCATTGTTTCGGCCAAAACTGTCAGCTATGCACGTGCGTGAGATTATGCACCTCTGGTGACGTGTACGAATCACAAATGTGTGCTGCTGTCACGCCGGGTCAGTATAGGTGTCGTGTGTGTAGGTATTAGTGTGTTTGATTAGCGCTGTCAGTGAGTAGGACAGGTTATCTCACCTCCCGCCACGTCGTGGCCACGCGTCCTCCACTCGAGGACGGTAACACTCGAGGACAGTAGCACGTGACGTCATCAGACCCTGTATAATGCCAGCTGTGTCGTGACATCACCAAACCAGGGATAGTAAGCGCATTGCCATGCTCCCCGTCACGCTCAAATTCATGCTAGGTGCCAGCGGTAATTTCACTTGTTGTCTCCTCGACATTGGAAGCTCAAGCGACTTCATAAGTCCCTACCCAGGTTACAGCAGTTAGAATGTTAAGAACATAAGCTAGTACAGCTTGCGGCAGGTTCTGTAACCGAATAGCTCAGCTGAGTGACCTCACACTCTCTTAGCCACTGACGTTCGCTGATCAGGTATGTGCGACTTGCGGAGGGATCTTGAACACTTTGTTACCATGCCAACGTATGCATTTGAATGCGTCGCGCTCACTCAATTATAAATGCTGAATGCATGACCTTGGTATGTTTTCAGAACAGTGATGGCATATCAATATATCATGACGGTGAAATGCACCACTGCACTGCTTCGCCAATGTTCAGCGAAACCAGATGTTGACTCGACACGGAGGCTGGGTTTATAACAGTATCCCTGCATTACCTATTCAGCTCGCATATTATACTCGCAGCTCGCATATATAGCTGGTATCGCGTTATCAGTTATAGTGAGCCCCACCAGCCCCCAAGACGTGCCTGATTTATGCAATATGAGCTACGTTGCATAATTGCTCCACTTGCAATGAGATATTGTCACTCGTGACTGGATCGACAAGATTATCAACTAATGGATCGTGTGGCCACCTTTTCAATCAAGTTACACGTTTTATTGACTGATTACGTCAAGGTTTCTTGATGGGAAATGGGGAATATGATGAATGATGGATTAAACACGATGAAACGAGTAGCATATGAAACGAAAACTAACCGCATATACTATACTATACAGAATATGTCTTGTGTATAGCCTGAATAAAGCACATTTAGCTGTAGTGCAACTATTGTACAAACGTACATTCTTCTACAGTATAATTGCATAGCTTGCATATTATACAAGAAGCTTAGATCGGTACTCGTACTATTGTACATTCCAGATATTATTTCGCTACGTTAGAGCAGCCTCAACACAACGATACTAACATATACAGCGTCAATGCAGCTCGTCAGTGTAACGTTAGAGCACCACCAGCGCAGCCGTAAAGCTGCGTTATTGCAGCCTTCGAATAGCTGCACAAGCTTAGTGCTTATGATCAGCTCTAGCCGTCAGAGCTGTGGTTTATTTATACCGTGCCGCTGGTTAAATGTAATGCTGAAAAACGACGATGCAGTCTCGAATTTATAACATGACCAGCACACTCATTTACATTCTAAACTAGTGGTTCTGAATGCCATTATACATACAGCTAACAGCGGTTGACTGAGTTTTTATTTTCCCAACATATGTTCGGTCTGGCACGAAGATCACGACTGCTTTGTAGCGGGCTCATGTCAAATGGTGCAATGTATTCTGCTGTAAGAATATTGAATAGTTATTTACGACTTGTATTTCATGGTTAGCAGCTAAGTGAATGTGACGCTTCTGCTATTGTAACTCAATGCAATTAAGATAATTTAATTTGTGTGCACTCTAAGAGGCATAATGATTTATGTTTCTAATCCACAAGCTCTGCTGATGCTACTTAAATTGCGCATATTATGCCAAGATAACAGACGACAGACGGCAGACGACAGTATAACTAACGGACGGTGCGGTCGAACCACGGCGCGTAGTACACAACTACTTAGTCAAGTGGAATCACGTGATTGATTGCTGGCTACGTCACAAGACGTACGACTGAAGTGACTATTGGAGGTTAAAAGTCCGTCTTCACCTTGACAGGCAAAATAGCTCGAGGACACATCACAGGTAACAGATACCGTTGTAGCAGCGTTGTGAAAAATCAAATAGGAATTTTACGTTTTAACAACGTTGCGACATATTGTGAAGGCAAAGTTGTATAAATGTCGTTGTTAAACGTTACAGCAACGTTGCATCGTTACGATGTCACAACTTTGCTCTATTAACTTGGGTAAGAACAGCTCGCAATGTGGTACAATTATATAAATTAAGCATATTCACCATCTTACTAAGATTAATGATCAACCACGTAAGTCACGTTAGCTAAGCTTGTCAAAGGTAACGTTGTAGCAACGTTGTTTCAACGTTTTGTAAGCGTCACAAGATAACGTTTTGACAACGTTCCTGGGAGTCTACAAAATTACACTATCACAACGTTGTGTAGTTGTGTTGCAACCTTGTCACAACGTAGCGACGTCAAATTGTTAGCTGGGATGTGACTCTCTTCCATCTTCAGCACTCCCTAGCGCTGTAGGTAGGGCTATACATTTATACAATTTACTCACCAAGCGGATCTCTTGCTGTATCTTTGGCGGGTGACGTGATTCCCGGGTAACCGTCCAGCCACCAACGGTGGGTAACCGTCCGGTAACCGTCCAGTCAGTAACCGTCTAGGGTTGTCTGTCCAGTAACCGTCCAGCCTCCAACAGCGGGCAGTCAGAGGTCCTTCGCACCGTCGTTTCGGGCTCATGGTCTCTAAGCGAAAGATCTTCTCCATTCCGCTACAATGCATGGGTAAGCAGTAAGCACTGGGCAGTGGTAATGTGCTGTTGATTAGAACGGTGATATGTGATAGTATGGTCTATGAAGCAGCTTGCCTTCCCCGTGGCCTGGGTCAAGAGATAAATAATTTTAAGACTTAAAAAGCAGCGAAATAATTAATTGTAAAGTAGTCTCCACAGTGCTTTTATCACCACAAGTACTGGTCGGTTGGGTCAGTTCTGCTCTCACCATTTCGCTCGTCTTCCGTTTCAGTTTGCGAGACTCTGCCTCCAGTCAAACGCTTATCTGCTGATGCATTGGATCATTTTGATTTTCTGTATGTATTTCAAACCAAACAGTCAACACTGATAGCACTGCTTTCATCTAGCTTCGTTCAAACACACTGATTGATACAAATTCAGCGCGTCCACGGCCGAGTAGCGACTGTGCCGTCCTGTCCAGCTCTGCTCCTGTCCCGCTCTGCCAGCACTGTTCACACGTCCCCACCACTCACGAACTGCGTCAGCCCCGCGCACACGGCTCACGAACACTCAGCCCCGCATAGCGCTCCCCGTCGAGCGGTGGACAGGCACTCAGCTGTCTCGAGCGGCGGCCAACCTGGGGCAGACACTAATCTCGCACGCGAATCTGCCTCTCTCTCGCTCCCTGGGAAGACAGGCGGCTCTACAGATAGGAGGAGCGACGGGCGGCAATCGGGCGGAAGCCAGTGCCAACGCGGCTCTACAAACAACTCGGCCGCCGCCGCCACCGCCCGCCGCTGCCCCCGTCCGAGCAGCCTTGCCAATTAGACTGATGCAATTTTGTCGGCGGCCGAGCGGGAACGGCTCAAGAGCTGGAGGAGCACTGGCGAGCTGGGACGAGCCGGGACGAGCCGGGACAAGCTGGGACGAGCCGGGACGAGCCGGGACACACCGGGATGAACCGGAACGAGCCGGGACGAGCCGGGACGAGCCGGGACGAGCAGAGAAACACACCGGGACAAGCCGGGACGAGCCGGGACACACCGGGACATATTAGGACGAGCTGGGACGAGTCTGGATGTGGTGCGACGAATTGGAATGTGCCGCCAGGATGTGCCGGGACAAGCCAGGATTTATCGGGGCAAGTCGGGTTTAAATGGGACCAGCTGGGACAATCCGGGACAGTTGGATCGAGTTTAGACTAATGCAGTACGAACAAGAATAAACAGGGACATATCGAGATGATAAAGAAGACATGACAAACCAGGGTAAATGAGCAGCCCGGGGGAGTTGAGTTGGAAATATCTGGGGCCATACTAGACAAGCTGGACGAATTAGCTAAGAATCGAGACGAGCGAACGTTGATCAGGGAGATCGGAGAAGTCAGAATGAGCCTAGGTGGATAGAGATGAGTCACGACAATCCTGATCAAGCCGCACTGCACGACCAAAGGTAGGCGCGTCGCGACTGAGCCATAAAACGAATGCACGCAGCGTGTTGTCCGTCGTCAGTGGGTGCAGACTCTGACCTCACTAGATACAACGACGGTGGCATGAATAGAGTGAAAGGAGCGGGAGGAAGCCTCTGAAACGCTGAACTAGGAGTTACTGGTGAGACGAGGCAAACAAGAAGCGAGGACGAAAGAAGGAGAGAGAAAACAGGAGAGAGGGAGATGGAAGAGCGAGATAATAACACAGAAGAAACTGACGAAGAGAGAGAGAGAGAGAGAGAGAGAGAGAGAGAGGGGAGAGTCCCATTTCTGATTTCGGCATTTGCGGTGCGTTACTGGGACGATGACATTAGCTGGCAGCCAATAATATATAATGTATCAAAATTAAAGAGCATCGGTAAAATTCAATGCAAATTAATTGGCACAGAAAGTACCTAAAGTACGTCACAATTAAGAATCATGAAAAATACATGACAAGGCCTTGTATGCAAGCTAGGGCAAAAAGTATGTAACAACCTTTTTATCTTAAGCCGAAAGCCGAATGACTTGCTTGAAGCCAATTGGTACCATTTCTTGCACGCACGCACTCCCCGCCATTAGCGGCCCCGTTACATCACGGTCATGGTGGTACATACCTATCATTCAGCGGGTGGAGCTGCATAGTGCATATTCCTGGTTCAGACACGGTGTGATGCGAGATCGAGATGATATCTGGCGATATTACAGAGCGATGTTAGCAGAGCGGAGCAGAGCGGAGCAGTGCAGAGCAGTGCAGAGCAGTGCAGAGCAGTGCAGAGCAGTGCAGAGCAGTGCAGAGCAGTGCAGAGGCAGCTGCAGCAACGCAGTGCAGGAGCGAGCGAATTTAGTCTGCGAATGTTTTGCATAGATGGCTTTCCGAGGTCTAGACCCCGCGTAAGCAAGAGTTTTTTGTTGCGCAGGTGTTTTACCTCACCACACGGTCCGCGCAATTCTGTTGGACGGCAGGATATATTCGTCTAGAAATTACACGTCAAATACAGTACAACATAATACCGTTAGAGCAGCAGTGAGTAGAGCAGTCTCCGCAGCCCCCGCAGCAGCCAGGACGGATCGACCGAGAAGTCATTATGCCGCCATGAAAACCGAAATTGTCGTAAGGTGAAGGTGGTCTGAGTGGGGGGTGAACGCGAGTGATGGGGGGGTGACCGAGTAATGGGGGGGTGACCGAGTGTTGGGGGGGGGGTGGACCGAGTGATGGGGGTGACGAACGACCACGCACCAGTTGGGGGCGTGTCCAGAGCTGTGCTGGGGTGGGGGTGGGGGTGGAGAGGGGTCATAGGTCAGTGCCAAGGTCGGCTGACCGGTCCGTCCATGGGTGGGGGGTGCGCCGGTGGCACATCGTACGTCATCGTAGATGAATCTGTGTCTTCATCGTGGGAAATGACGCCGGTCGTTAGCGGCCGGGACGGAATGGACCTGTCCTCAGGCTGGGTGCAGGACGCCATCGCCGCCGTCACCACCGCCGCCACCGTCACCGCCACCGCCCCCGCCACCGCCACCGCCACCGCCACCGCCACCGCCACCGCCACCGCCACCGCCGTCACCGCCGCCCCCACCGCCGCCGTCCCCACCCCCGCCGCTGCCGCCGCCGTCCGCCGTCTCATGGCGTCGATAACGACGTCCCTGGGCGAGGCGTACCGTGATAATACAGCCATTGACAGCTGCACAAGGCGGGGTGGCGGCGTGGGTTGATTGAGGCAGGACGCGAAGGTGACCGAAGCAGAGCCACCGCCACCAGTCGTGCCGGGGAGGCTCAGCAGTCATTCAGGCGCTATTACGGGTAAATGTAAACTGACTACAATACACGCGAGGTGCTGAATACACGGAAAGCTGTGGCTTAAATCACTGTAGATTATGGTGATAGGGTGGTATTAGCAGTCTCATTGTTATGGTTATCTGTATTATAGTACCCAGTAGTGAGCCATTTAACGTGTCACTTCTCACTTCACTTGGTTATGTTCTGGACCGTGCATACGTGGCGTAATTGTCATGTAAGCCATTGTCTCGTATTATCGATCCAACAAAGGTTTTGGCAAGACACCGAGCACCCTTTGTCATCGATTTAAATATCCAGCGCTGTTGTATGAAATGTTATGTTTGTTATGGCATGCAAATGCACACCTATTAGAAATTCGTCCTATTTGTTTAAGAGTTACAATAGCCGTTTTCACGATGAATTATTTTGCGCGCAATGTTTTAAAACATCTTAAGATGTTTTGAAATGTTTTAGTATGAAAGTTTTAGTATAACGATATATTCCAAGAAAAATAAGTTACTGATTTAGGAGCGATATATTATAATTATTCAAGAGTTATGAAAAACATGGAAATGAGCTCTTTACAAGATTATATCAAAAAATTGTTTCGTTTAATAGAAGCATATGCGTCTAGAGTTCCGTTCGTTCAGTTTAAAGGGATAGTGCACCTTGCAGACCAATATCGAGTTTTTGGTGGTCAAATCGGTAGATTACGCGTATCCGATTTCAACCTGGAAAAGTTTGGTTCCCGAAGAACTGCCCCATTAGATCACAAAAATACCATTTGGCAGCCCAACATGATTGGCAATCATTTCTTAAAATTGGGAGTGCTCCGCACTATTTTTGAATCACTTCTTTGCGGACTAAAATTGTCTTTGAAATACTGCAAACTACATTCAGTCAGTGAACTTAAAAATTAAAAAGCGTATGCAGTTAATTATATTGTCAACAATCTAAGCTTTTTAATTATAAGAACAAACCCAAATGGCCAAATTTCGGGCAAAAAGCTCTGGCTCGACTTTGGTCCGAAAAGATTAATGACGTTACCCTCTAACACAGACAGACTTTTCAACGTCAAGTTGCGGCGAATTCGACGGCTGCGGGGCCTCGGCTTTGGGCGGGAGCGATATGTGGGGCGAGGCACTAAAAGCTGGATAGTTCGCAGCAGTTGGCCGCCAGGGACCGCTAGTAAGCCAGTTAATTTTGACGTTGCCAGCATATAATAACAGTTTAACTGATTGACAATTTGTTTTGTAACATATTTATTTGCTGATTTACAAATAAATACATGAACAAAAATTCGTTTGCGACATAAAGTACGCCTGGCTCACTGGCGGTTCCTGGCGGCCAACTGCTGCGATTATTCAACTTTTTAGTGGCTCGCCATTGGTATCCATGGCTTTCGTTTTGAAAACAGCTGCGTCAACTTCGATAGCAAACAGTCCAACCGCAATATGGAAGCCGGCCATCTTGAAATATATAGTGCTGTGCACAATCGAGACAAATGTTTTTGGAGTCGGAAAAAATAGAAAATGCTTTGCCGAAACACTGCTTTAGGGCAAGTTTGAGCAAGAGTATACATGATAATTAATTCCCAGCATTCATTTAAGCTACTTTTTATAAATCCTCCCAAGGTGGCACTATCACTTTAAGCATATTGCCATATTAGTTACTCAATCTGACAGCGTCATGGATCACAGGTCTGCCTTCTTACCAACATACTACAAAATTCTGAGAGACATTTCAAGACAAAAATCGCTTGCAAAAGTTGCGTAGTTAAGGAAAGAATAAGTATACTAAAACTTTCATACTAAAACATTTCAAAACATCATAAGATGTTTTAAAACATTTCGCGCAAAATAATCCCTCGTGAAAACGGTTAATATTCCTACCTCATTACATGTCCGTGAAGTTAGCGACTTATCCAGCAACTTATTCAGCGCCGAGCACCGATTCCTCTGAAAATGACATATGTGGTCAATAAGACCACGAGAAGCACGAATATGATATTTATTTTGCTCTAGCATGTCTCCTTCAAGGTCAAAATCAATGTAAAAAATGCCGTGCACTTCACGGACATCCTCATTACGTGGTGATGATCTTTTTACTTTTCGTCCCAAGACAAATTTAAAAATTTCAAAGGGTATCCTAAAATGTGACAATTTTTTTAGGTAGTATTAGTAGGTACACTATATATTTAAGAGGCGATTGTCGCCTCTGTCAGTCAGAGCATGAGTAGTTTATTAAAAATGATGATATTTATTGGAATTAAATCGTAACATATTGCCAACTATTTAACAACTATGCTGAATATTTCCTACTAAGTTTCTAACATCTTGTAATGTATAAAATTAACAGTCCACACGACAAATTTGCATTTGAAACTCTAAAGATATCCACAAATAAATATAAGCAATATTAAAACATATGTTTTAAGTAATCAAGGACGCTTACCAATTATATGATGTATTTATTAGTAATTAGCCATAACAGTATAAGCTGCATTCTGTACTGTAATATAATTCAGAGTAAGATGGAATGAAGACATGCGATGCAAAACACAATCCAAAATTATATTTGCTGCCTAGCTTATGATGCAAAGTAGTTTTCATGTAATATATTATAAGTAATATGTGTAATTACTTTTAAGATTTCATCACTAAATTTAGTGATGAAATCTTAAATTCTCCCTTAATTTTTACATTCTCTCTTAAGGGAGTGTGTCCACTGTTTTGAATTGTCAAAAGTATTGTTATTATGGTAAGTAGCTATTTGTTTGATGGTTGGATACGATAAAATTCACACCTGGAGCCCCTTTAGTTGAATATTTACCATATATTGCTTTTGCTTAACATTCGTTTATATATCTATCTAACGATCACGCTAACCACTACAGCGAAGCTAATCAGGGGAAAAAATTGACGCGTGAATGGAATGACGCACCTGAGACAAAATACAATAAGATTCGTTCCGCCTATTCAATACGGTTGTATTTTGGGGGCGTTTTGGTTGCAAATTATTGGCATTGTTTAATAATTTGTATTCGCATCAGTCATGGTTGACACATCACTGGTATTTAGAAATTAAAGCGGCGATACCGAACAATGAAGACGATGTAAGACAGCGGTCGCAAATAAAAAATCGCCGTCGAGACTGTGTTCGCCTGTTGCTATCAGCATTCAGCGATCACGAGCTGTTTTGTCGAAATGTTATCATCCGGTGATAACAATATGCTAGTAGTTTAATCGATACTATCAATACTTCTAATAGCGGAAGCTCTCTGGGGTCTACCCGATACCTTGTTACTACCGATGAGTTAGTTTTCATGTAATATATCTCTATAATATTTTAGCAACTATTGTAAATTGGGAGAAATGAAAGGCATGCAATTATGATTTATGAATCTGTGTCAAAAACCCAAATATGCGCTGTCAGTAGACAACCTCTCTTTAATAACGAAAAGGAGATTACAAATATCACATCGCTCTCATCTGCACAAATACTTCAAATTTTTCATGAGCGCTAAATAACAAGGACGATGAAGTTATTTGTGTAGTTTACCACTACAATTCAGTCTCACGTTGTTACTGGGTAAGGATATCGTTGCGTCATCTGCAGTCCCAATGTAATACCATTGCCTTTGTTTTTCTGCGTTACCGTACACAGCACTCTCTCGTTTCTATGTTTCTGGGTCAACACTGTATCAGGCAGCACTGTAGCCCGTCGGGCTATATGACGGCTGGTAACGCGTACAGCAATATCCGCTAATCCAATCAGGCCAGCGCGATGGAAAAGCAATGTTGTCCTGGAGCCAATCTGGGTCGCGTCAGTCGGTGGCCGAACCCCTGAGGCGTTGTGACACCGTTTTGGTGGCGGCGAATGTGGCGAGCAGGCCCCGAGGTAGTAAGACGTGGTCCGTCGGTGACAAAGGTAAAAGCCGGTAGGAAATAACATGCTGTGTTAATTGGACGGGGGTGCCCAATGCACCCGAGCACGATATTTGTAATCTTCGGCTTACCCTGTCAGCCAATATTGGCGCAGCAGAGATTTATAGCCCGCTCCGTATGGCGACTCTATTCGCTCCGGTCTATTAATTTTGTTGCATGTGGTTTGGTTATGTAACTTACGATGCGATCATTTAAGAGATAAACCCATTCATGATTGATTTCTAATGGCGAACACGTCTGTGCATGGGTTTTCCAGAGAAATAACCTAGTGTGAGGAGCTCGCTTCCTCAAAGCGAGCATCAATGGATAACACAAATGTAGTACCACGCCGACCTCTGGAGAAGGGACAGATATTCTTCCCATCTGCGATGATGGTGATGCCCGCCCGTCACCTCGGCACTCCCGGCAGCGTGCGTCTCACTTCATCAGTCACATTAACATCTCGACTGCCACATGACCTCACCAGACTTTCGGCCACCTCCCTCATCACCCTCCAGCTGGCAGAGAGAGTTCCTCTCCGCACGTTCTACGACGGTCTCTTCCGATTTCCCTGTCATTACGGCATTCATCTCTACCGAAAAGCCGCAGATATCTTTGACAGATTGCAGCGTGATTACGAGCCCGGCAGCAAATGCAATCTGGTGGTGGAGGACATCGAGTTTACCAGCAATGAAGAGAAGAAGCTTGCCTTTGAGCTGGCTTACGCGGCTATGAAATGTAAGCTTTAAATATCGCAGCATGCATCACGTGAAATGGCATGATCTCCATGTTAAGTTCGGGAGGCAGAACAGTCAAAATTAGTGGCTCATATTTATCTTCACAGATGAGGACGTTCTGCGCCAGACGCTCGACGATGTGGGCTTTATTGTCAAATATCCTGAGGTAAGTTTTGTAACAGATAACTAACTTGTGTTTCAAAGGAACATTGTCCTACCATGTGCATTGAAAAAATCCGAAAGTTCATGCTACAGCACTTACGTTTGCACTTTAAGAGATATCATATACCATTCACGGTTGCGAAACTCATTTGAATGTTTCTGAAAGTCCAAATAAGTGACATCTTCCACCACAAGTGATTGACACACTCACTGACGTCACCGCCAATCTGCAGTTACAGGACGAGCTGAGCTTGGCAGAAGTCATGCTGTACGACTACCAGGATCGCCGGTTCCAGCGGCGGCGGCCCAACTCCTCAGATCGCCAGGAGCCCCGCCACTGCCGGCTTGAGGAGGCCCTGTTCCAGCTCCGCACCCGACTCTCGGCGGCGCTCGCCCGCATCCGGATCCTGCACGACGCGCCCACCCTGCAGACGCTGCTGCCGGCAGAGGTGCAGCCACCGGAGCCGGCTCGCCACCGCCCCATCCACGCCTGGCTCAACTGCAACAAGACCAGGCAGGTCCCCCCTCCCTCGCATCGGACCGTGTCTTCTGGGTGGAGGGGTAATACAGGTTCTACTGGAACAGGGTCAGGCACGTCCCCCCTCCCTCGCATCGGACCGTGTCTTTTGGGTGGAGGGGTTATACAGGTTCTACTGGAACAGGGCCAGGCACGTTCCCCCTCCCTCGCACCGGACCGTGTCTTCTGGGTGGCGGGGTAATACAGGTTCTACTGGAACAGGGCCAGGCAGGTCCCCCTTCCTCGCACCGGACCGTGTCTTCTGGGTGGCGGGGTAATGCAGTGTTTGCATTGCGGTTTGAATCTAGGGTTTATTTCATTTTGAGGGTGTGTAGACTGTAGACATTCTTGCAATATGTTTGAGCAAAACAAATTTAAAA
The DNA here is from genome assembly GCA_014673585.1 of Semibalanus balanoides. NCBI lineage: Eukaryota > Metazoa > Arthropoda > Thecostraca > Balanomorpha > Balanidae > Semibalanus > Semibalanus balanoides. The sequence goes on along the minus strand of VOPJ01010516.1, from coordinate 43,017 downwards.
CATTATTAGCTTTCAATTCATGCCAATTAGAAGCCCATAATTCGTCTACTTCATCATTGTATTCCAAAGGAAACCTAAAGTTACTTTACAATTATGGTAAAAAAGTTATATTGTGAGATGCAGTAAGCTGAACACTACACCGTTAAACGTGAAAAATCATCTGAGGAAAAAACAATAATCGAATTATGTCGTTTAGACAGACGTTCAAAAGCATCATGTGAGGAACTCAAGCGCAAAACCGCTAACTAAATGCGACGTCCAATTTAAGTGTGATCTGTATACTGTTTTATGTTTACCGTTAAACCATGTTCCATGCTCATAACCAATGAAGTCGCTGACGTTGCCAGTTTACCTGCCGGCGGCGGGGGTAGGGCCGGGGAGTGTCGTGGGTGGTCAAGGAACTCAGCTCGAATCTTCCAATCTCCGTTCTGACATGATAATCGACCTCCTGGTAAGTTCCTGAGGGCTCAATTGATATACGAGCCGACAGCCAGGCAAGGTCGAGTCGAGCTTACGCCGATAGCTGGTCGTACGATCATTTACCTTACGCCATTCACTATCCATTTTCTCCCACTTTCACTCCGCCTTCTCACATCGGGCCCGACAGCCTCTAAAAAGCCATCGCCGTGTGTGGGCGTCGGTACAAGGCTACCTCGCGCTCAGTCATCTCCGGTCCATGACTGGCAGCGATAGTCAGACCGTATCGATCGCTCTAGTTCGCAGCAGATTCTGGACAGCTTGTGGTCGACGCTGAAAATCCTACAGCCGGGAATCACTGAGGGAAGTTTCCATCATGACGAGGACTTCCATGACCTGCTCGTGTTCGAGCCCGGCTGGAAAAAGACCTTAGAGAAGACGGCTACGTTCAAGAATAAATGGATCATTCTGCAGGTGATTAATGGTATCCATGTGGGTCAGGGATCTGGTTACCGCTTTAATATATTGTGTGTACCTGTGTTTCGCTTATATTGTAATATATTGACGAGATCAAGGCAATACAAATATACGTTGCGCCTTACAAAATAAATAGCCGTACATGCATGACGATGCTTCATATATATGCTGCATACCTCTCACGGATAGAACTGACTACTGCTTGGAGCGGTCCAGCTAATCTATTTCTCTACTCTCATGAGACCTGGCACCAACATATGGGGTTCATGCTGCGCATCATGCTTATGCAACGTAGGCATTTTGCGCCCCAGGCCATGTCTTTGCGCTGCAATAAATGCACAACAAAATAATACATGGAATAAACAGGAGCATTTTCTGCTTCGCTAACACATCTTTCTGAGCATGGGTGGAGAACCCCCCCGGCAGCCCCGGCCGTGGCTGGGGAAACTTCAAAGTTGCCCTGCGGAGCCGGGGCATCTGTTTGGGAGACTTTTTGTTTGTTTGCAAGCCCTTAGTTTTTATTTTTTAAATACGAAAATGCTTCTTGATGCGACTATCTGTAAAGAAATATGGGTCAAATAAGAGGTTTCAAAGTTTTTCTTTAAATCCCATGCCGATTCTTATCCCGATTCCCAATCACAGTTTCCAGGAGTTTCTAAAACTATTCAAAAAATCCCCGAAAAGCTCCTAGACACCCATGACCTCCGCACGGTGCCTGTCGATAGCGTTACGTAAACAAATTATGTTCGGCTATCCTGACCCACCTACGCGTCATCAGCCGTCGATCAATGAGCGTCGAGCATGGCTGACGCTGATTGGTTGAAGAGCTGTGAGCAGCAGAATCAGGCTCATGAGTGCATGCGTGAACACAAGCAAAAGCTTGTGGATGTTGCTGCACTATTTGTCTCACTTTTTTATAGTGCTTAAGAGGCCGGAGCGGACCCCCTGGGTGGCACCTGGGGGGTGAGAACTGATGGGATTGGGGGATATGTGCAACCTCGTAATGGGCCCTGGAGGCTCTTTGTTGCACTCTTCTTTTTATGTCTTTATGTCTTTAGAGTGTTGACTGTGTCCTTGCGTATTCCTCGCGTCTTGACTACCTTCTTTCTCATTTTGTTTATGTATTCAGATTCCGTGACATATTTTTCATCCAGCAGTTCTTCGTCGCGCATTTCTTCGTCCGCTGAATATCGTCACCGCATAATTTCGTGGCGTCTTTCTTCGTCCCGCATTTCTTCGTTTCCGCAAATTTTCGTCCCGCATTTATTGGAAACTGTAAAACTTCGTCTGCGCAAATATTCGTTCGCAAATCTTCGTCAGCGCTAATCTTCTTCTCGCATTTCTTCGTTTGCAATTCTTCGTCTAAGTCATTTTGTCCACAAATATTCTTCCGCGCAATCATTCGTCGACGCAGTTTTTCGTTCGGAAATCTTCGTCAACTTTCTCCGTCCACAAATATTTGCATCTGCGCAATTCTCCGTCTACGCAATGCATTTAATTGCTTTGTCTGTCTGCCTCTATAATCTTGCATTTAAATCATCTCAATTCTATTATAATTAAAGGCATGGATGATGGTCGTGGAAACCAAAGGAACGCAACTCTCCTCGTCTCGTGATCCTTTTAACGTTAGCGCCGAGCTTGGTCGAATTTCAATTATTAATACCGAATAAGACAATTTGCCTGCGAACGATTCGCGGACGGAAAATTAAGGGCAAACATCTAACTGTGTTGACGAATATTTGCAACGATTTGCTGACAAAGAATGACGAATATGAAAATTTGTGAAAGCAATGGGCAGTTAAAAAGCTGCTGAAGAACATTTTCAGACGAAGAAAAATACAAGACGATAATTTGCGGACGAAAAAGTTGCGCGACCGCGATGAATTGTTTTGATGATGCAACGAAATGCCGACAGAAAATTTGCGGAAAAGAATAATGCGTGACGAAAAATTGCGGACGAAAGATTGCGCGATGAAGACATGCGAGACAAAAAGTTGAGTGGACAAAAAGTAGCGGACGAATATTTGTGAACGAAGAAATGCGCGACGAAGAAATGCGGGACAAAAAATATGTCCGGATACCTGTGCACACCGTGCTCTCATATTCCAAATTACTTTGTCATCTTTTGTCGGATAAATACGCCGCTATTAGCCACCAGTTTTGTTAACTAAATATTTTCGTTCCATCATTTATTGAAAGTTTGTGTATCGTCATGTACGAACATTATTGCCGCCAACAGCTCAGCCCGACAGCCCCTGGCGGGACCATGTGCCTCTCCCCTGAGCTAACCAGTTTTACACTAGAAAATGGGATTCTGCTGACGACCTGACTCTACCCCCTGGTCAACAATATTTGGCTGAGGAGCATAATTTTGATACTTCTTCTGACCTCGGACTTCGGCCGGAGCAACTTTGATAGCAATTTTCCACTCTGTTTCTGAGTCAAGACACTTTATTTGATGTTGTGTCTCTTTACTTGAATAAAATAGTGTCGATGCAAATTTACGGGTCATCCCATCCACCATGCTGTGTCATAGCCATCTTCACCAATTGAGTTGCGCACCGCTCCTGCCCCAGTGACATCACAGAAACCATCCTCTGAGCCACCACAGCCACCATCACGTTGTGACGATGACCATACGTGCCTGTGCCTGCTGCTGCAGGAGAAGGCTTGCTGTCTGCCGGTGTACGCGGCAGCTCAGGAGCTGCGCCGGCTGTGGCAGCGCGAGCCGCAGCTCACTGGCTCCGTGCTGCAGGCGGGAGCTGGCAGCGGCCGCTCGCTGGCACATCTGCTCAGTCTGCTGCCCAATGACAAACACATGACCCGCGTCCTGGCCATGGCTGGCGACAGGTGAGCGGTTAGTACTCATGTGTCGTCAGACAATAGGCATAGGCATCTCCAGATGACAATAGGCATAGCCAGAGGCTTTTGGAGGGCATCCGCGTCTCGCACGTCTCACATCCGTAAACTCAGGGAAACGTCGGCCCCGGGTTCGCTCACATGGGCAGGGTAGTTAGAGCTTCCTCGGCGATCGACGTTAGCTTCTTGATTAAAAAGACTTGTTGTCTGTGACAATGCGCGGTCCAAACTGGTCACATGATACTGGTGCAGCTGGATGACTTGTGGAAAATCCTTTGGGCATGTACAACTTTCAAAGATACTTCATTAATTAACGTGAATTGCCCGATGGTGCATGATTGGGCCAATACAATGCCAATGACCAAAGTATTAACAATAACTTGAGATAAGCAAAAAAGGTTTTGATCTAAGATTTCACGTAAAAACATTAGAAAACCGCAATATATACAAATAAAGTGACAGGTGTACAGAGGTGGAACTTTAGATCTCTTGGGGAGGGCCCGAGCCCCCCACCCCAATGATTTCAAATTTTAACATTAGGCCAATGGCGTTGCATGGTAAGAACTGAGTTAAAATCTATCAAACTAACATTAGGGCCCCCGAGCGATTTCATAAAGTTCCGCTTATGCAGGTGTACACTAAATAAAAGTAGGTACATTGTTTGTCCATAACATGCTGGGACTTCACGACCTCTTGCCAAAATAACTCGAAGGAGGATGTAATCCTATCTATCCCATTGATCGCATCACTTACGTCGCTGTTTCAAAAGTAACCTTATCAAATAAGTCTCTGACAGCCTTTACTCTGTCAGACGTGAATCTGTCAGGGATGAGAATGGCAGGTGTGACTGTCAGATATGACTCTGTCAGACGCGACTATGTCAGGCATGACTCTATCAGGCATGACTCTGTCAGGCATGACTCTGTCAGGCATGACTCTGCCAGGCATGACTCTATCAGGCATGACTCTGTCAGTCATGACTCTGTTAGGCATGACTCTGTCGGATATGACTCTGTCAGACATGACTCTGTCAGGGAGGACCGTCAGTGCACTCCGGACGTCGAGTGATAGAAGACTCAGCGGACACAGCCTCGTCAGGGGCCCGACAGGCTTGGGAGCAACTTTTCTGATCCGTTCTGGCGGTCTCGCCGGCCACTACTTTGCCAGATTGTCGGCCGTCTTACCAGGATGAAGAGTATCTCGGGGGCTGGGCAAAGCAATCTGGATCTTGCCACGATCCAGAATCTGGCTCGCCCTTAGAGAGACAAACAATTACGATCATGTCCAGCTGGTGTCAAACTTTTGGCAGGTTATTTGAGGCACCAGAACTGCTTCGAGTAAAGAGATAACTTGTTTTCTGCTAAATGGAGGGCTTCGAAATGTTTCCTTTGAAATTAGTTTCGAGAAAGATGCAAGTCCCTGGTGCCGAGATGAACTGTCAGCTTATTTTGTTGTTAGCGGTTGTTTCAAGGGCTTCTCTAAGAAATTGTCACTGGGAGGGATTTTTCATCAATCACCATGTTTAAACAACTCTACAATATATATATATATATATATATATATATATATATTTCTTGACCGAAAATTGACCATGATATCTGCGGCTGACTGATCGAAGTCCAAATAGGAATCAGGCTATTTTTGAAGGTCCAAAAATTTGGACACTGATTTACACCACTAGTACACCACTATTTACATACTGCCCGGGAAGTATTGTATTCACACTGATTGAGTTTTCATATAGGCCGTAACATAAAGAAACCAAACCAAATTGATTGCTTGTGGCCCAGTATCTATCAATGAAATTCCTTTCGCAGATCATTATATGTATCGTATGAAATGATTATTATTTATTCAGAATCAGAGAAATGTTCAAAAGACTGGTTTATTGGTACGTAACCCTAGTGACCCAAAATGGCTGATTGCCGAAGCACGCTATTTCGATTCAAAAGTAGACCATTTTACCATTTTGGCGCAATCCAGTGGGTCGTAAACAGGGATTGTTGTCGTTTAAATGACCACCATAAGACTCTTATATGCCAGAAACGGGACTATAAAGCGGCGTCATGTCGCTGGTTTACAACATTCATCAAGGTGGCTGAGCTGTCCAAATTTCCGTCCATTTCAGCATGACGCAGCTCCAAACACCTTGAAGAGGCATTTTACCGCCATTCATCGACTGAACTAAACAGTACCGGCTGTTCCTCTGAACTAGGTCATGGACTCGACCTTTCGGCGAGGATGTCTATTCTTTCGTAACAGCAGGCCTATTTTAGAATGAACTGATAAGCGATTAAAGGGAATGTTGGTCTTTATATGTGTTTTGAACTGAAATAGTCATTTTTTGCCAGTTATTTACAAATAAAAATTGCCTTGGCCATTTTACCAAAAACTTATCCCTTTGTATGCAGTTTAGTTTTAAATTTGCGAAATAGTGTCTAGGTATGCAAGTGCCGCAGCTGATTAGTTGACAGCCACTTCAAGATTGTTGGTCCCGGGAGCCCGAACTACCAGTAGTTCTCTAACCTTGGCTGGATTCAGGATTACCCACTGCGAGTGCGATGCAAACAACTCGCCATAGTTTGAATTTAAGGCATCAGAAATGTCTGAAGATGTGGCATGTGCCGTATGTTATTTAGTAGCGCAAATATTTTCTCTATGGCTCACAACAGCTCAATAATGGCGTCATTATTCCATTTTTTAATATAAAATTAAGTGACTTTTCGAGCAACAAATATCCCATCGTGTTCAGCAGCACTTACTACATATTTTCGATTTCAACCGGTGTATATAATATATTTGACAACTTTCAAAAAGTTAAACATTCCCTTCAATCAAAATATTCGATACCATCATGGCATCAGATTTGTGTCTGGATCCCGAAGTTAGATCTGGGCTTTCAGTGGATCCCTCGGCATAAAATGGTGGCTAGGTGGGCGGCAGCGCTAGTTGACTAGTACTGGTCAAAGCGACAAAATGCAAGTGATTAGAAAATATATCCATAATACATAAATATATAATTTAACCAGTCACCTACACTCTCACTGAATCAGCCCCAACACAATTATGTAGTTATCTCAGCCGGACAACCACCATCGATGCTCATACAGCTAACAATCATAGGATGCGGGCAGACACAAGATGGTTCAGAAATTCACGGTCTATCGCGAATAGTTATGATTGCAGTTAATCCCACTGATAAATAAGGTAGGTATAACACCTTTGTGAAGCTATGCCTTATTCATACGGTGTGCAATTTTGCTATCAAATCATATGTAAGATATTGTTCTTGCGGGTGCGATAACAGGTCGAGTCATTCCGACATTATGGATGACATGATGTAATCCTTAAACATGGATGGACAGGTATCTGTAAATTTATATATCTTACATAATCGTCGCCGTCGGACTAGGATCACACGATGCATAAGTTTTTGAATTTGAGAGATGACGATGAGAGAAGAGACTCTTCCCTTCCACGAATCACACACTGAATCACCCGTCCTGACGACCTCTCTACTGGCACAGCCTGGCACTGAACCAAAGACCCACTGAATACATATCTAATCAAACGTTTACAATCACCCGCCTAACAGCACCTGTGCACTTCGACGGTCGAGACTCGAGACGCCTGCATCCGACCGGCAGGCTGTTTGCCTGTCAGGTAGGCTGTACCGCACGACACGGTTTGCCTGTCAGGTAGGCTGTACCGCACGACACGGTTTGCCTGTCAGGTAGGCTGTGCCGCACGACACGCCTGTCAGGTAGGCTGTACCGCACGACACTGTTTGCCTGTCAGGTAGGCTGTACCGCACGACACGCCTGCCAGGTAGGCTGTACCGCACGGCACGCCTGTCAGGTAGGCTGTACCGCACGGCACGCCTGTCAGGTAGGCTGTGCCGCACGACACGCCTGTCAGGCAGGCTGTACTGCACGGCATGGCTGTCAGGTGGGCTGTACCGTAGAGTTCTACATGGGGTGGCTATCCCCATGGCCAGCCGAACCACATGGCTAATGGGGTGGGCCGGACTGGAAAATCTCTAGATCATGGCTGTGGCAACGGCTGTGACTGCATAGTCTAACTGGGATTGTTTTTGCATTAATCTTATCAAACCAATCATGGTTAAAAGAAGCCTTGGTATGTTGCCATAACAGTAGACTACAAATAAACCATTATATGAATTTACAAAAACCATCACGGCTGGCCAACGCGAACGGCCAGCCATTGACATTTGGGAGTGGCTGTGGCTGGTTGTGGCTGTGATGTCATGGCTGTGGGACGGCTAGGCCAAGGAAAAGTGCAGCCATGTCGAACTCTACTGTACCGCACGGTTTGCCTGTCAGGTAGGCTGTACCGCACGGCAGTCTGTCAGGTAGGCTGTACCGCACGACACGGTTTGCCTGTCAGGTAGGCTGTACTGCACGGCACGGCTGTGATGCGGAACAGCAGGCTACTCGGTGCCCGCGCTCGTCGTCCTCGGGCGATCCAAAATACACGGATACAAGTGTGTGTACCAGGGCTGGGGCAATCGTCCTCGCAGGATACTCGGGGTGCCTGTGTCAAGTAGAAATGCAACATCCAACAGTTGAGGTCGAACCAGACAAAATACTTACTGAACGAGTGCTTTAACCCTATAGTATAGCAAGGGCTCCATTAGGTATTTTGCAGATATCTCCGGAAAAGCTGGGAGCAGGCCCATGCAGTTTAAACAATTTTCCTATAATTGATTTCCTCATGTGGAGTCAAAATTTTGAGTTCTTTACCTGAACAGAGGCAGTTCCAGGGCCCGGTTTTTGGAGGGTCCTTAGGTGACATTTGGCGATAATACGGAGATGCGATATCCATGGCTTCTTCCGAACTGATTCAAATATGAACCAGTAACAAAGGTTTACAGTGATTGAAACAAGTTCGAATTAGTTGATATTAACTAGTTGTAACGAGCGTTGCAGGGGTTTCAGAGGCGGTTTCAGGGACTTGAAAAGGGGAGGTTTCCAGGAAGTATGAAACGCTTGGCTGGGAGTCAATAAAGCGATGAAAGGGGCTTTCGTAGCCATGAAGATGCAAAATATAATTTCTTCTTCCTTTATTTGCATAATGTATTAGTGTACTACATATAGAGTTGCAGGGGCGTGTTCAGGCACAGCAAAAGGGGTGACTGGCTTGGGGATGACGATATGCCAGCGATTACGGCGCAATAAACAGTTTAGAATGATATATGCACATATAAGGTCAGGAGAGTAAATACAGATATTTTTGCAGAGGCGCTCTCAGGAATCGAAGAAAGGGGTCATATTATTGCAAGGAAACTAAGATGCATGGGCCTATGATGGCATAACATAGTGTAGTTTTCGGATGAAACACGCAACAGAGGGTACTCTTAAAACGATTATAGAATAATAGGCGAGTCGAGGTAGGGTAAAAAGGGGGTAACCAATGCGAGTTGAAATCGCAAGTGAAATAGTCACTGTTAACTAGTTAGTATCATAGTAACGGACAGTTTACCTATTTAAAGGTATTGTGCCTCCCCAGTTTGAATTATTATACCTCTTTGGCGAAGCATAATATGCAAAAAGGAACTATCTATGATCAGTAACTTATTTAATTAAATTACCTACATTAAAGCAACTTATCTGTGGTTAATATGTAATCTACTTGGCTCCCCTTTTTCTCTAACCAGGCACTACCTATGGCAAAAATATTATGTATAACTGTTTTATATGTTGTTACAATAACGCACCATTTTAGTTATCCAAAATTAACATAAAAACAGCTGCATTACGTATTTACTTTAACCCCATATTGATTGAACTGCAAACGCCTATAACTTTTCAATTGTCAAAAGTCACCATCACATATCAATCTACAATTCACTCGCTATCGGCCCCTATTAATTGCGTTAAAATCGGTTGATAAACATGGCAGCTATGTTGGATCAAAAAAACCTCTACAATTTGTGTTTTTATCCCCAATCCCTGTTGCCCCTATCGAATGTTTTAGGATTTTTTTTTTTTTTTAATAAATGTTGATTCGTTTAAGGAATCGACACCTTTTTATTTTTTTGAAAAACCGGACTGACAATCTGAGATCTCGGGGGGCAAAATCCCCCCCCCCACCGCCACTAATAGGGGTAGCCAGGAGCCCGCCACTAATAGGTTAAACCACGATGTCACCGGTTAAATCACCCAGTCCTGGCCACTCACTCCTGAGTGAGTGAAATATAGTTGACGTAAGGTGACTCAGGCACTCACCGTTTATAAATAAAATAGCGTTCTTGCAGTCGATTCTACTAAAGGCTCAACGGCCAAAAGTAGCACAGTTTGGTGCCAAACCCGCGAAGGCTTATCACGCACCTATACCTACACAATTTTGCGTACTTATGTAGCTGCAAGTGAAATGGATACCGAGATCTTACTTGTGAGGCCATTTATGAATAACGTCCGTACAGATGGGGTGGATTGACTTACATACGTCTTAAAATTACGACCAAATTAATCACCTATGACGTCTCCGGTCCAGGTTCTGACCATCCTGACCATCCTGTCAGGCGAGCTGTGGTGAAGAGAGAGAGTGTGACCACTGCCTCAGTGCCCTGTGACACTCCGTCAGGAAAGCTGTGGTCAGGGGCGTCATTTTTGAAAATGATTGGGGGCAATGCTAACTTAATAGATTACAGGGTCCGCCGAAATTAGGGTAACGCTTATGACATCTGAGAGGACCTGCACCAAATCAAAAGAAATAATGTATTCCATGGCAATTATTTTTCCGACATACACACAGGTCATACACATCGTCTGCAGCTACCCAATGTAGTTCACCTCAGCCCAATCACTCTCCAACGATACCTGGAGCACTGCAGACACGGCTGGATGTAGTATGCTGTGTCCATTTGTGCCACACTCCGTATGTCAGACTTCAGCGACTCCAGGTTTGGGTGAGAGACATTGCACACCTCGGCCTCCAAACGCGCCCAGGTTGAGAAGTACAAGGGGTAAAGGTCGGGTGATGACGGGGCCCACAATTCCTGTGTCCTGACGTTCGTCATCTTCGACTTCAGGAACTCTTGAGTTTTTTCGGCCGTGTGTGCAGGGGCACCGTCTGCTGGAACCCATACTTGCCGTCAGGGTGCGCACGACGTATCCAGGGCCAAACGTGCTGCTCCAGCAACTCTCTGTTGATCTCTGGTTCGGCACCTTTAGATCGCTGGACCTCGCCATCGTTCTTTCTCGGGAAATTCGCTCTGATACCGCTTTTCACCTTCTTGATGGTCTCGATTGTTTTTCCTCTCTCTCCTTCCTGCCCTGGCCTTCGACTCTCTAAAATCTCTCTTCTGATTCAGCATGTCTCGGGCCATTTCTATTACCTTTCTTTGACGCGTTCAGCACATTTGAGACAGCTCCACAGGTGCCTTCGCCGCGCAGAGAGACGGCTTCGCTAAAAGGTTCCTCATACTAGCGTAAAATATGGCCCAGCTTACGAATGGAACCCTGGGTCAAAACAATTTAAATTGTACGTGCCTGAGACCGGCGAGGCAAACTATGGTACGAATTTACGTATGTGTTGCGTGGGCGCCTCTCAGTGGAAGGTAACTCAGATAATATAAGCGTTTCCCTAATTTCGGCGGACCCTGTACAATTCCATTCATACCATGATAACGCCATAGGCCTAGTGTTAAAATTTAAAATCATTGGGGGGAGGCTCCCTATAAGTATACAAATCGACACCGGTGGCTGTGGTAGATCACTGCCACTGCCTCGGTGTGACCACTGCCTCGGTGCCCTGTGACACTCCGTCAGGCGAGCTGTGGTGGAGAGACAGCTGCAGGATCTGGGTGTGACCACCGCCCGGGTTCTGTCCGGAGGCCTGGTGACGCACGGACGCGCGGCCGACCTGAAGGATGTGGTGGCCGTGCTGGTCACTCCTGAGACGACACACACGGCGCTGGCCGATCCGGTGGAATGGGTGATCGAGGAGGGAGGAGGTGAGTTGAGAGCTCTCAGAGGCTAGGAGGAAGACTGAGAAAGTGAGGCCGGGTATGAGTGAGAGGACGGTTGAGCACGGTAGAACGGTCGGAACGGGGCTATTCGAGGACAAATGGACAGTTGGAAGTTGGAACTTGGAACAGGAATACTCAGGACAGGAGGACGGTTGGAACGGGAGGACAGCGAGGACGGTAGGACAGTCGATAATGGGAGGACGGTTGAGAATGAGAGGACAGTCGATAATGGGAGGACAGTCGAGGACGGTAAGACAGTTGAGAACGGGAGGACAGTCGAGAACACGATCATCTCTTGAACGGGAGGACTGTCGGAACGGGAGATATTCGAGGGCAGGGGAGACAGGTGGTCAGCCAAGGGAAAGTGTCAGGCTCAGGTGGCTGCAGAGAACGGAGGATATTCGTTGGACCCCAAGTGAGTGCATTGAGAGCTAATCTAAAATGTGATGTGTTGGACAAATGCAATGGTGGTGACGTGATGTTCGACTCTTATCTGGTGAATGAGGACGAAGTTTTGTACTGCAGGTGTGAGCTATAATCAATGAAGGAGCGTATGTGCTTTTACAGTCGGACGATAACTTGCAGATGTGATTAAAGGAAATGAAGGGAACACTTAAAAGGTTCACTTGGACGAAACTATAAACACAAGTAGACTATCAGGCCAGATCATTAAACAGTTAATTTTCCAATACATTATCTTGCGATCTCAATGTTAAATCGGGCGTTGTTCGGATATTATATCAGATGGAGTGTATCATATTGTGATGCCCTTGCTCACATTTGCAACGTATTGGCCTAGTTTTGCTTTGCAAGTGCGCAGCGAGCGATTTGCAGGTTATGTGTGAAAGTAAGCCATCTAGATGCTGATTTATTTGACATGATTAGGATATTGTATGCAGTTTATTACTAATTAATTTCACTACGGGCACTCGTGTTACTATTTATCGCCGAGCGACAAAGCGTGGCGTGATTGTGATTGTGACGGTCAGATATCGGGGCTCGTAGTCAGGAAGTTACGTCAATAACTTTACATTTCAAATGCTTAACTATACTAATTCAAACGCAACAGAAATGCAGCAAAATGGCAGCACAATGTTATATTGACACGCATGTCTGCAATCTACGACCTCAATGCAGGAATGTAATGCTTGTGTTCATCAGAAACCAGTTTACCTTGTTTGTGCAGTGCCCATCGACCTCGTATTGTAACTCCACTTTCGGTACGAGCACTTCTGCGTTCATACATACATACCTACTCTCTTAGCACGATGGCATAATTGTTTCGCTATTTTCTTTTGTCCTCACAACTATCACTCACAGTGACTTTATCTGGATACACTCAGATTGATCGTGTCACTGTTCCCGTGTTTCCCAGAGACCGTCTGTGTGCCACCGGCACCGTGTCACTGTTTCAGACATATCCCTGCTCAGGGAACTATCAATGGACCCGAGCAGGTCGGCGCTGCCACAGCGGGTGTCGGCACTGGTCACGAGTCAAAACGAGACGCTGCTGCGAGCCCTCCGACTGCCCAGTGAGTATACAACGAAAAACCCGCCCATTGATTGGCCTGGCCAGACTCAGAGCGTACTGCCGCGCTGTGTTGGGGCTGATTTTGGCGCCGCTAGGCTAACACATATATTGGTGCTCTGATAACAGCCACTGGTGATCTGACAACCCTAATGTCAGCTCCCGGTGATATGGCAGCCCTGGTGACAGCCGATGGTAATGTGGCAGCCCACGCATGTCAGCCACTGATGGTGATATGGTAGCCCGCCTGCCGCCACCGCTGCGCTGGTGGTGTGGTAGCCCTGGTGTCATCCGTCAGTGATATGGCAGCCCCGGTGACAGCCACCGGTGGTGATTATGGCAGCCCCGGTGACAGCCACCGGTGGTGATTATGGCAGCCCCAGTGTCAGTCACCGCTGGTGACATGGCAGCCCTGACGTCATCCACGGCCGGTGTCTCGGCGCTCCACACCGTCGTTAGGTTACCAAGGACCGTCCGGGAAGCTGTTGTCGGTGATCGTCCAGCAGCCAGCCCGATTGCCCCGGGGGGAAATGGCCACCTCCGAACGGCAAGCGACGGTCCTATCTGGCGCCTTCTCATCACGGCGCAACACTTACTCGGTGGCTTACGAGCCCGGGCGTCGAACGGGGTGATGCTGCTAGCTATACCGGGGTGCCGTGGCGGTAAGAGGTCATTACAGCAGCGAAGGTGACAGAGCTGGATCGGTGTAGCCAGGGGCAGCGGATGAAAAGGGCAGGGGGCAGCTGCTCCCCACCCAAGAAGTTGGGGTGGGGAAACAGGATTTTACCCTCCATAAATTTGTAAGAGTTGTAAGACTAACTCCAAGAACAACCCAGGTAACAGGTACCGTTGTAACAACGTTGTCAAAAATCAAGTTGGAAATTTACGTTTTAACAACGTTGCGACAACGTAGTGAATGTTGTGAAGAAAAAGTTTTATAAACGTCGCTGTTAAACGTTACAGCGACGTTGTATCGTTACGGTGTCACAACTTTGTTCTGGTAACTTGGGAAAATCAGCTCGTAATGTGGTACAAATATCTAAATTGTGCATATTCACCATTTACTAAGATGATGATCGACCAGTAAGTCATTGTTAAGCTATGCTTGTCAAATAACGTTGTAGCAAGCGTTTTTTTTAACGTTTTTGTGAGCGTTACAGGTTAATCGTTGGGACAACGTTCTGGAGTCTACAAAAATTACACTATTCACAACGTTGTGTAGTGGGTTGCAACCTTGTCACAACGTAGCGGACAACGTCAAATTGTACTGGGAAGCCGTTAGGAACTCATTTGAAGTTGAGGGCAAAAGGCACTTTGAAGTCGATTCCTTCCATGCAACGTCCATAGGCGTAATGTTAAAATCCGAAAATGTTTGGGGGGCTGTTGGCTGTTGCCCCCGGCTCCTACGCCCATGTCCAAGAAGTTACTCGATTTATTTGATTTTTGACCAAGTGCCCCGAGGCTACCCCAACCAGCCTGAGGAGTCCTCTTAAGGCCGACAGAAGGCCCTCAGTCGGCCTGAGGTCTGAGGGGTCCCTTGGAAGCTGTGAAACTTAAAGGGAATATAGCACCTTTAACATTAGTTTTTAACTGACATAGCCAGATTGTCGGGTGTACTGAGAAACTCTAAATCTGAAATTTTTCCTTTCCAAAACGACCTAGTTGCTGAGTTTTGAACGCAAAAAAACCGTTGGGCATATTTGGGCATTTGGGCATATCACAAATTAGTGACGTTTCGCATACGTCATAAGCAGTTACCCACTGTTACGTATGCGTGCCCACGTCCCTACCCGGCGCGAGCGAGCCGCCGGTTCGACCCAGCCAGTCGCGTTCACGTACCGGTGCACCCATCGTGCGGTGCCGGACAGCAGCTGTTCAGCCTCCTTGTGACGTCAACAACTCGCTTTGGTGACGCAAGATTTTGTGACGTCACATGAAACATATTACATATTTTCAAATTACAACAACTTCTGACTTTTTTTCGCAAAAATGAATGCAGGTCCGTAATCAGGGCATTCTTTCTCCATGATTCTACATTACTTTTCCCAAGGTGCCTATATCCTTAAAAAGACACTCCCACCTTGAAAAATGTGTCAAAATTGTTACGTCGTGTTGGTGCAAAAATATGAAAGTGAATGACTTTCGAACACTGATTATAACATTTGTTTCTCACAAACAGTGCTCAATTTCATAAAAAACAGTTTTTAATATTGGGCTGATGACGTAATATGAAGGGAATTTTTTGGAAAAAATAAAACCTTCACGCTGCCATAAGTATTGACTAGTGTATGGCTAATGAAGTATGACCAAAGGTAAAACAAGCGACTGTAATCAACATATTAGTAAAGAGAGACTACGACATCGGCTCAGGGCCACCATTCAAATGCATTGGGGACTGCGAGGATGTTACAGATGTCAAACCAACTCGAATTTCTACTGTGATTCGACCTCAGTGGTTGTTTTAACTTATACCATACATAATTTAAATGCCAAGCACGCAAAATGGCTATCTCAACTCAAATCTTAGTCCCTTTAAACACGGGCCTGTCGGCGTTTTTTTGCAACCATTTAGAGGCCCTTGTGTTCTAAATTTATCCATTTAAAGGCCCATTGTGTCCCAAATCCAAGGAGACACCGGGATATTTCGAGCCATTGGGAAGGGGGCCTTGGCTGTGGGTGTCCTTTAGCCGAGGGGGTCCCCTGAGTTTGTTTGCCCCATCCTAAAATACAGGTTCTACCACCACTGGGTGTAGCAGTTAGGGTGACAAAGTCGGTTGCTGCAACAGATCGGGGTGAAAGTGGTGATCACTGTAGCAACTCGGGGAAACGACGTCGGCCGGTTCAACGTATAACGGCTCTGAGTGGCAATGCCCATGCAGTGGTATAGGTACTGTACCAACTTGGGATAAAAATGGTGATAAGTGTAACAGCTCGGAGTAACAGTGGTGGTCAGTGTAACAGTTCGGGGTAACAGTGGTGAACAGTGTAACAGCTCGGGGTAACAGTGGTGGACAGTGTAACAGCTCGGGGTAACATTGGTGAACAGTGTAACAGCTCGGGGTAACAGTGGTGGACAGTGTAACAGCTCGGGGTAAAACAGTGGTGGACAGTGCAACAGCTCGGGGTAACAGTGGTGGACAGTGTAACAGCTCGGGGTAACAGTGGTGGACAGTGTAACAGCTCGGGGTAACAGCGGTGGACAGTGTAACAGCTCGGGGTAACAGTGGTGGACAGTGTAACAGCTCGGGGTTACAGTGGTGGTCAGTGTAACAGCTCGGGGTAACAGTGGTGGCCAGTGTAACAGCTCGGGGTAACAGTGATGGTCAGTGTAACAGCTCGGGGTAACAGTGGTATCCATGTAGTACAAACTACATTTCAGAGTAGCGATAGCTCTCGCCGCAGCAGTTTGGAACGGCAGTAGCAACTAGCATAGCAACTCACAATTTGATCATTTACCCGTCACACATGACACACAGGGGCGCAGCCAGGATTTTGCGACGGGGGGGTGGTCACACCAAACACACCAAAGTGAGCACCCTAGCATTGGCTGATGCCCCCCCCCCAAAAAAAAGAAAAAAAAGAAAAAAAAAGAAGAAAAAAGTGAATTTGCTCAGTTTCACTCATTTTGTGTTTTGCTCTGCATTTATTTCGACGCTCTTTGTAACTCACAATGTTTTATTGAAGGGCTCTTTGCATTTTTTCTTAATTGTGCCACCGCATTGCAAGACCAATTTAAGAATATAATCTGAAGGATTGTTTGCCAAATAACTAATTTATTGGAGAAGCTGCGCATGTCAGCACGCGGCTCCGACCGTCTGACCGCTTGTCAGTGCCCCCGGGCACGGCTGGTTCTTATTTGAGACCACTCCCACTACATGTGATACCTACTATTGAGCATGAGCTCATAGGCATTGGCTAAGCCAAGGTTTTAAAACTGGGGGAGCCGGGAGGACTCGATATAAGCCATACATATTAGAATAGAGTAATTCGAATTACGAGGAAACTCGCCATAATTCCTTGACTTTCTCAAGAAATGATAATGGATGGGACCAAATAACTTATTCTTGGAGTAGGAGAACCGAGAAGTAGAGGTATATTCGCCTTATTATGCTGGTATTTGCGGAACCATACTAGAGCCAGAACCAGGCGAGTGACGAAAGACCATTTGTATTGTCAATTACCCGCGGTCAGTGAATATATGGACCCCTTGGCACATACGTCATGCCCCTCCATGAACGCAGGGCCTCCTACATATTTTAGCTTCATTTTACACTTCGCTGACATGATTTTAACGTATTATTCTGGGTGTAGCCACTAACAGGCTGAGTAAGAGTCTCCTTAATTTGGTCAAGGGCTCTCTCAGACCGACAGAAGACCCCTCAAGTCGATGAGGACCCCTTCAGGCCGACTGGGAGCTCTTAAAGCCCCTCGGACAAACAGAGGATCTCCTCAGGCCAGGCCTAACAAAAGCCACCTCAACTTCGCCGAGGGCCCAACAAGCCACCAGCGGCCCCCTGAGGGCTGAGGTCGAGAGAGGGCCCCTCCTGCTGCCGACTGAGGGCTACTCAGGCGACAAGAGGGGCCCTCAGACCGACAGAGGGCCCCCTCATGACGACAGAGGGCCCGCTCAGGACGACAGAAGGGCCCTCTCAAACCAACAGGAGGGCCTATTTAAGACCCCATCAGATTGACAAGAGGGGCCCCTCAAACCGACAGAGGGTCCCCCAGACCGACAGAAGGGCCCTCTCAGACCGACAAAGGCCCCTAGACCGACAGAGGGTCCCTCATGTCGAACGAGGGGCCCCCTGAGGTCGACCAAGGCCCCTTCAAGCCGACAGAGGCCCCCTTCAGGACGACAGACGGCTCCTCAAACTAACAGAGGCCTAATAAAACCCCATCGAATTGAACAGGCAGAAGTCCCTTCAAACCGACAGAGGCCCCCTCAGACCAACGGAGGCCCCTTCAGACTTGCACATAGGGCCCTTCAGACGACAGGGAGGGTCCCTTAGACCGACAGAGGCCTCCCTGCCATACTGCCGACGCATAGGCCCCCTCAGGCCAACTGAGGGTCCCTTCAGACCGGTAGAGGGCCCCTCATGCCGACCGAGGGACCCTCAGGTTGACCGAGGGCCCCCTCAACCCGACCGAGGGCCCCCTTCAGACCGGCAGAGATCCCCTCAGGCCGACAGAGGACCCCACGAGTCCACGATGGGCCTCCTTCAGACCCGAGATGGGCCCCTCTGAGCCGCGACGGGGGGGGGGGCATTTGCCCCAAATCCCCCCTGGCTGCGCCCCTATTGACATAATATAACTCTCACACACCGGATCAGAAATAGAGTGCAGGATTCGCCAGCACTTGACGCAGCTTGAATCTGTTGCAGTATCTAATATCTATTATCTATTCACTAGCCAAGGTGCCTATCAGAACGCGGTCGCACCATAGGTCGCACGTGCGACCGCGTTCGTTAATCATTGTTAATAATCATTTTTAATTAAACATAAGTTAATCATTAAGACGCAGCATCTAAAGCATACTCGAATTTTTGCAATTGAGGTTTAATTGAGGTTAGGTCAAGGTCGGGTCAAAGGTCAAAATCGAGACATTTGAGTTTATAGTCCATACATTCCATCCAGAGCCTTTGGTTGCAGCCATGATCACCCAAGTGCTCAAAAAGGTATAATACACATCCCGTATGAGCAAAAAGGAGATTTTTGGCAAAGGTTAAGGTCAAGGTCAGGTCACAAAAGGTCACTATCCGAAATATTTTTGAAAGTCATGACACATGTTTTATGAGTTGTTTTATAGGTAGAAATAGAAAGCAATGATCAACGTACCATCTGAGCTCATTTAAATGAAGTTAGTGTCAAGCTAAGGTCAAATTCAGGTAAAATGAGGTAACATTTTTAATTGATCATAGAGACCAGTTTTATCTCAGAAGTACATTCCCGACATTTAATTGTCTTTATCTTGAAAAAATAAAAATATTACGTCATCAGTTACCATCCTTCGGGATCCATTACTCACTCAAAAATGAAGATATTGTCTTGACATTGGGTTTAGGTATTTTTAGTAAGTAGTTCTCTAAAAAAAATATCCTTCTTTTTAAAGATCTTTGATAATTTTGATTTTGAGGCCGTTTTCCCCCATTTTTTTTTTTTTTTTAATCAAGAACCCAAATTTTGCCAAATTCGATATTGTCATTTTCTAGGCCGGGACATGTTCGATCTTTCGATGTTTTTGGTTTGCATTTTAGTCACAATGTAGTCTGTGTACGGCCTGTTTAAGTTTGGCTGATTTTATCGTCAAACTCGTGTGTAGTGACGTCACAAAACTTGTCATATCTCAAAAAAATTATCAAGGAATGTTTTCGCTTTTTCACAGAAGATGTCAAATTGATGTGGTAGAAGGTACTGCAAGTTTCACGTTGAAAGCGCAATTGTGTTGTGAGCTATCGCGGAAACTCCTCAGGGGGTAGGGCAGTATTTGCTCCCCCCGGTCAAGCGCGGGTTAATGTACAAACGGCCCACCCAAAAAAACTTGAATAATCGAAATTGCTTCTCTCCTACAATAAGTTTGTGTGAATTTTCCACACCAACTTTTAAGTTGGTGTCAAGCTTTCCACACCAACCACATACAAAGTTACACCCGTGTCGCGTGGTTATATAACACTAAACTCACTGAGGCTAAAGCGTGATCTATGTGACCCGGACAGCGCCCTGCCTCGATATTACCGTTCCGAGAATTGGCGCGCTTGTCCTATCTGAGAACTATTACAGGTGACGCGGCTGGTGTCTGAGCTGATTAGCGATCACCCGCCTGCAGCGCTGGTAATCCGAAGCTGACGGAGCTTCGCTGTGCAGCGGTCAGGCACGCGGCAGGGCTGTCGCAGCTCCCGAGACAACGTGTGTGAATGCCTGTTGATACTCACGGAGTCATAATCTGAGCTTAGCGACATTAGTGTCAGGATGGGCGTCGGCAACATTGGGCACACTAGGGACATTGTCCCTATTAATTTTCACTCATCGGGCTAGTATGGTTTCATGTCAAAGCACATGTCGTGCACTCGGATTTACCCCTACTTATTTCCCATATTCCTTGGTCTCTGAAAGTCGTGGTGATGCCATTGCTAGAGTGTCGGGATAGACGTCTTCTTTACCTCGCTAGTCGCTTGGTAGGGGTGTATGCGTACACGGTACTATAACTACGAAAGACCAAACCAAAAGACCGAACCATCCCCAAAGTGACCAAAGCATCATACACCGACAAACTCAGCTCAGTGCATTAACAGATTCCATGTCAGAGACATCGGTGGACTGACAAATCCATGTTGCTTCCCGTCTTAGTTTTTCATTCATAAAAACTAATCAAGAACCCCGCCTCAACAATACCGTAAATCCATGCTCTTGAAAATATGACGCTCTTTGCGCTTAATCAAAATATAAGGATTATCCCCATCCCCCAATATAATACAGCGTCAGCCGCCAGTTCAAGATAGCGTTTGCTCGTCAGCATATTAACGTTGGTAGCATGCAACAGTGCAACACCTCTCTGGCTCGGATCCGTCTCCAACTATCGTGTCTGCCGAGTACCACTACTTCCGACTCTGCCCACCAGACGTCGCCGTCTGTCTGAAGTAGTTATGTCGTTCGCCGCCAGGTGTCCGAATAGCGCTGTCTGTCTGTAGTAGTTCCGTCCTCAGCCGCCAGGTGTCTGGGTGGTGGTGTACGTCACTGTCTGTCTGTAGTAGTTCCTCATTCCACCGCCAGGTGTCTGGGTGGTTGTATACGTCGCTGTCTGTCTGCAGTAGTTCCTATCTCCGCCGCCAGGTGTGCGAGTGGTGGTGTACGTCAGTCGTCACTGTCTGTCTATAGTAGTTCCTCCCTCCACCACCAGGTGTCCGGGTGGTGGTGTACGTCACTGTCTGTCTGTAGTAGTTCCTTGCTCCACCGCCAGGTGTCCGGGTGGTGGTATAGTCACTGTCTGTCTGTAGTAGTTCCTCCTTCCACCGCCAGGTGTCCGGGTGGTGGTGTACGCCACCCACTCGTCAAACCGGGCTGAGAACGAAGAAGTGGTGTTCGGAGTGGTGGACGAAGTGAACGAGGAGCAGCGCCGCCGCTGGGAGGAGGAGCGGGAGCAGGGCAAGCTCGAGATCGAGGTTAGTGACTGATGGGAGCGAGATAGGAGTGAGTGACGTCAAATGACGATTGGTCATGATTGATGATTGATTACTTGTGATGATTGACGTGGTGATTATGAATAGGTAATGCAATATTAACAGCGCGATCAATCATCAATCACGTCAAACATCTGTAACACTACATCAGCCCATGACGGCGATGTTCCTTACGGACTGCGTTTCTGTGCTGCCAGGCACCGCCGGATAAGCTGTACGAGCTGAGACAGCTAGTGAACATCCCTGACGAGGACATCACCATCCCGTTCCTAGTCCTGCCGCAGACGCCAACCTCCTCCGGGGTCTTCATCGCCGTCATCGTCAAAAACGTGAGCTCCTCGTCAAATCGGTCACATAACGTGGTATACAGCTCAATTTTAATAAAACCGAATCTGGCTTGCGAATCTAGACCAAGTTTGTTTGCAAAAGTTCAATAACTGTAAATGTTAATGCTCCATCTTTGCAACTTCAAATGTTAAATCTTTGTGACATTCTGATGTCCTTCTGTTATACCTTTCAAGCTTCAAAGCTGCAATCTTTGTGAGATAGGTAACAACCTCCTTTCGTGCGTATCGTAGTAACAACTAGCATCTCACATCTCTCCCACAGATGGACTTCATCCAGCGAGAGAACCGCGCCGTCATCAACGACGCCATCGGTATGGGCATGCTGGACAATGTGGGACCTGCGCTGGCCGGAGCCAAGCCCGTCGACCCCCAGGTCAGCCGGCGACGACTGCGGCGACCCAAGGCTGCAGCTCGATCTGACCGGCAGCTGGCCAGTCGGCGGCGGGACATCCCGCTCCAGACCCCTTCCACTATGTTACCGGCCACCGTGCCGCTCCACGTTCAGGTACCTCACTTAGCTGACTGCTCCTGCACCGAGTGCGCGCGCCAGCGGCGGCGGCGGCGACAGTCTCAGAAGACGTCTGTGGAGCGGCGTGGCCGGCCGGGCCGCGGCAGCAGCGGCCGACGCGCGCCGGAGCCAGCGTCGCCACCCCCCTCGGGCGCGTCGCCGCCGCAGCAGCGCACCTGGTTCCCGTCTCTGCCGACCAGCAGCGCGGACAGCGGCGCGCCGAGCCGCGGCAGCGTCACCAGCCTCCAGACGAGCCCGGCAGGCACAGTGACCGACGACCGGCCCCGCTGGATACCCACAGTCGTCCAGCTCCACGCGCCAGCCGCTGCTACGCCGGCTGCAGGACCGGCCAACTGGAGGGACGGTCACCGTCTGTCTCCGATCCCGGGCAGCGGCGGACCTCGCGGACACGGCGAGGGCGAGCGGGCTCGCCGCCTTGAGCAGGAGGCTGTCAGCCACCTGGCGGCCGCCGCCGACAGCGTGTCCAGGGAAGCCATCCGCGCTATTCAGCAGCAGATCGAACGCGGCGGCGGCGGAGGAGGAAAATATGGCGCCCTTGTCGGTGTTCTTGCAGGAGGCACCATCTACGATAGCGGTAGCGGTGGCGGTGGTGGCGGTGCCGGCGGCGGTGCTCCGGATGGCGGTGGCGGCGCTACCGGTGCTACCGGCAGTGGCGGCGGTAGTATAGTTCAGGGAGTCATCTACAGCAGCAGCAGCGGCGGCGCCAGTCGATCCGGCAGCGGCGTCTGTACGCCTGACACTATGCTGGACATGAGGGAGTTGGAGCGAGTGAGACAGGACGCGCACACGTGGTGGGCGCGACAGGGCGGGGCACGGCCGGTCGCTCCACCCCGCTCCGTCGGGCTGCGGCCTCACGTCCGCCAACTGCTGGCCTCGCGCGGCCGCGCTGCGTTCCGGTTCGAGCAGTTTCAGCCGGAGGTGGCGGCGGACGAGATAGTGGCGGGGGCGGGGGCGGGGGCGGGGGCGGGGAGGCGGAGACGCCAGACCAGCCAGCCGCCGGAGCCGACGGGTCACGGCGACACGTGGCCGCCGCCGCTCAGTCTGCCCACATTACCCGCCCGCACCCGCCACCTCTCCCTCGGGCCGCCTCTCAACATTCACAAGATCAACATCGGAGACATGAGCGCGGTCAACATGCACATACCACCTGTCTACTGACCAGAGACGAGCAATTCGTGAGCAGGAGTCACTCGACATTGGAAAACACTTGCTTTCTGTCAAGAAAACATTCTATTTCTGACTACAATGCAGTCATATGAGGACCGCTTTTCGACGGTTTTAAGAAACAACCACTGTGGGTGCTCCTTTCGTCATCTTGTCTCAACTGGTCTTGTAATAACGTAGTAAGTGTTGGCGTTCCTCACGTATGCTTCAGGGAGCTTGCTAGGTGTTTGTACGACCCAACTTAGAGGCGTGCGCAGTTCGAGCGCCTTGTATTCATGAATCAGCGGCCAGGCAAAATTGCACGGAAATGTTCACTGAACGCTGGCGATCAATGCCAGCAGAATGGGACTGGTTAACTGCAATACACATATTTCGGGAGCTGCAGTCATTCAATATGGAGATGACACGTAAACGAATTGGTACAACACAATACCCGGCAATACATAGCTCCCCAATTAGCGGTCCGGGCAGTGATCCCAGAGCTCGCACACATTACCTATACAGAACGTGGCTACGGAATACAATAAAACCAGGATAAATAACGCCTAACTTCATTTCACAACAATTTACCACATCGAATCACATTACAACAGCAAGCAAAGGCCTGAGGTCAGGGGTGAAGCATTAAAACGAAGCGGAATGCGCGATAGTTTGCCAGGCGACGAGTTTACCTTCGCATCTCCGCAATTTACTTGGTGACATATAATAACGAGGTTAACGAATGTGAGCTCCGCTTGCGACCTGTCAATACCTCCAGACGCGGACGGCTGACCATTCTGTGCAACATTAATAAGCGAGGTGCAATCTGAAACCCGCGGAAGGTGAGCGTACGAACCCCTCAGTCAACGACCATCGGTAGCTCCTAGGACAGAAGCATTCGCTTCGTACGAGGGCTCTACTAAACGACTAGATTTGGATCAGCACATGGACCTATCCCTGAGCTAAGCCGAACCAGCAGCAAAACTCGTCTAAAGAGAAAATGATTCTGACATTGCAAATAGGGCATTACTGATAAAAGACCATAGTGAATTTACTGTGACAAAATCACGCGACAATGCACCAGGCTGTCCGATCTTGACCTGCCAGATGAACACTCGCAGCATGGAATCTCACCAACATAAATACCGCGACAGAACATACCTCCATTCCTGGTAACGTTCGCAGCTCGCTAACGTCGAACACTCGCGTCACCACGTTGGAACACGAGACATGCAGAACATGCCCTGACCTCCGGGCCACGTATTCGCCTTTCCCCAGTTGACATCACCGGCAGGAGAGACCCGCGATTTCCAGAGATCTGGAAGCAGTTCGTCCAAGAAGGGCCACAGCGTGTCTTTGCTCCGTCTTAGTCCTAACCGCCCACCTGAGTGTCGTCAGGACGCAGCGAGGCACGGGACCCCTCACAGGGCGGTAACCAGCCCTGTCCTGGCTCGACCTCAGTTCTAGGTCAGGTCGAGGTCGGATCGTCGCCCAGCCGGCGTCTGGGTTCGATGTGCGGCTGCTAGCTATCGATTCCGGACTTCTGGCGCTCTGGAGAAAGTCTGAGCCCGTCCAGTTCAGTAGAACCACTCCCGCCAGCTGACCATTGCCCCCACTTCATCCAGGAAGCTGGCGACGGTCCACCCGAGCCTCAAGGGCTAGTTAACCCCGCGCTCAAGCAGCGCAGCAGGCGGCATTACTTCGCCCACCCCTAACCCTAGCCCCAGCAAGAAGTTAAACCCCGCACTCCCCTCACTCGAGCCCCAGCAGGTAGTTAACACCTTGCACACCCATGATGATGATCGGTTGCCAGGCTACGAGCCAGCGGATCCAGTCGAGTAGCTGGCCGTACAGCACGTGCGGCTTCTCCCACGGGTTGGCCAGCATCCGCTTCAGATCCACCTTCTCCTTGCAGTACGGACAGATCTGCTTCTTACCGACGATGCACCAGCCACGGATGCAGAACTCGTGGAACCTGGGGGCGGCGAGGGCGAAACGTCACGGTTTTGTGGAGCCTAAAAGTACAGACTGGGGGAAATGTTGGTGATGCGTGACAGGTCAGAATGGATGGTTGGTTATGTCGGTAGAAATTTCAAATAAATCGGTAATCGGAGGTTTCCTATCTTACAACGTAATGACGTGCACTCACTGCTCATATCGCACGCATGTCTTTGGTGTGGCATATACAAATGTAACGAACATTGTTCTTCCAATCTCCCGGTCCCGATCATCCCAAACATACTTTATCGAGCCACCTGAAGTGAGCCTCTCATAGACTCGAATCTTTTAAGGTATTCTAAGGTAGATAAGGTATACGCTTACAATCACCATCTTATTCCACCCAGACAATGGAGCTCAGAGCAGTGTGCGCTGCCTTCTCTCTGACCACAGCCCCCCCCCCCACACTCACACGTGCTGGCAGGTGAGGCGGTACGTCTTCTCCAGCACCGCCTGGTCGTTGTTCAACACCAGCAGCTTGTTGCCGCACACTGCACACACGTCCGGGTCCAGGCTGCGCGTCGGCATGCCGTCCGGCTTGTAGTACTACGAGTACAGACACACATACACGTTACACACAGCGGGCAGAGACGTCAGGGCAAAACAGAAGCTGTCCAACTGCCGTCTGATGACAACAATAGAAACTCAGATTAGCTGTCTGCATTTTAATACGCTGTTGACATGATGATGGCGATGAGTGTAACCTTGACCGTATACAGGCCCGAGCGAAGATCAGTTGTAACAGTTACAGTTCATTGTCCATTCAAAAGATCAAGTCAAGTATCTACGCATTCTGTTCCGATTTCCATCCGTTTCGCGTACTTTGTTCGGCTCCGATATCCATATTGACACCGTCTGAACTTTGGACATTGAGCCAACAGTGGAATGTGTAGTGCACAGGGTACCGTCATTTGGTGCAACGTCGTACCACTTAGCTGACTGGGCACTTAAAACAGCGTACGCTGGGCAGTTGTTATGACAACACAGCAAACTGTAAAACCTCGGTCATTTCAGCATCAGTGTCTCGAGTCTTATTTACAGCATAAGTGCGGCCGAGAGCGTACGTTTGCTGACAGACGGGCGGTTGGAACCAGACATGTGCAAATTTAAAAAAGATCCGGGATCCAGGATACATATAATCCAAGATCTGGGATCATGCTGGATCCTGGATCCAGCAGGATCATTTTGTCGTGGTATCGTGTGGATCTAAGATCCTGGAGAAGACAAAATCGTGGGCTCCTATGAATCTTGAATCCTGGGGAAAAATCGTAGGATCCAGTGGATCCTGGATCCTGGAGAATCCGTCTGTCGTGGGACCTTGTGGACCTCAGATCCTATTGTTTGACCATGACAAATGTCTGGTTGGAACGGTGAGCCATCCCCACGGATGTGAATGCCAGTGAACAATTCCGTATTACAGAATTCCGTCTTACCCCGATGTGTGCGGCCATCTTGTCTGCGCAGATTTCGGCGCAGTCGCGACCAAGGACGCCATAGTACAGTCCGTAGAAGAGGAACATGATGCCCACGTCCATCCAGACGTGCGGCTTCACGTGGAACATGAGGTTGAAGCCGAGGAACGTGGCCATCATGATGGTGTAGCCGATGATGCCCAGGCCGTAGCTGAGCTTGTACAGCAGCAGGAACCACTTATACACCAGCCTGGAGAAGGACATAATGGCGGACTAACATCAGATTCTCGAAAGAATCAAACTTTCCAAATCATTTACCCAGCATTTTGAACTTGAACAGTAAGCTATTATCACGGATTATAACTGATGAAAGCGGCAGACACAATACAATTTTTACTTTTGCTTAACCTGAGGAACATTGAATCGACTTTAAATATGAATCTGCAATGACGCATGCATGGTGAATGGACGTATTTCGATAAGTACAACTGAGTCTGGCTAAAAACGTGTCACCAGGACCAGACAGTTATACATACCGGGGAGTGGTTCCCTGCAGTGGTTTCTTCATGGCCTTGAAGCCGATCATGAGCGTGATGCACGTATACAGCAGCCAGAAGAAGATGAACCGCCACCAGTGGTTACGGATGCAGAGCACGAACGGAATCACCCACATTCCTATCAGAGTCGTTATCTGAAATCATAGACAAAACGAGGTGCATATCCAGATCATGATAGAGAGTAGAGAAGTGAGAGTAGATAATTGGCCTCCATAACAGTCCATGCACCAGTTAAGTAAAACTTTGAAATTCAAAAACATACCACCACCACCCTCATGAGTCACCCATTTTGCGCATATGTATTATCAACGACAGCATATTTAGGACAAGCCCACAAAACAACGTGACCATATAACACAACTAAAAGTCATTTGTACACCCTAATACCAGTTTCCATGAATGATAATGAAAAGCGCCCCATCCATCATCGGCCACCTCTCGCGTCGCATGCATTCGGCTCCAAGGGCCAGGCGTCCTCGGGCCGCAAGTACACTGACCTGCCACCTGATACGCGCGAGGTGATGTATTCTCCAGAACACCCAACTCCACTGGACCACAACTAGGGCGGTGGATGAGCACCAGCAACCGACTCTCGCTGTTGCATTCGCCTGCGTGCACCTCTGTGCTTCTCGTGCTATCCGAATACGTGCAATCGATCCTGCAGGTCACAACTGCGTCACTGTTAGGACAACAACACAGCTGAAACTATGCGACACAGTGACAAGTGTGGGTGATTCGGTAAGGGCTTAAGCAGCTTGTGCCTATTGATGATGTTCAGAATGTTGGAACGGCCATTAATATAAATACATTCTTATACATCGAAGACAATTGGCGTACACGGCGGACCCAAGGCAGGCGTGCCATTGGCGCATTAGAAGGGGCGATAGGTCCCTCCTGGAACGTCAGGCGACAACTTTTAGAAAATGAGAGAGGCCCACAGTCGCTGGAACTAGGGCCACCGGCCTGCGAATGCCCATGCTAGCACGGTCTAGGAGGAACCCTCGATTGTTTCTAAGGGGGCGTTTTGCGTTTGCTGTCGCTGAGACAGCACTTAAAAGGGACGTGTGCCTACCACATCGAGTCAGGTGGAAGTATATTGAAACACTTTAAATAGAAAATATCTATCTGAATTTAGCTATTACTTCATTTCTCCCAGATTCACTCTAGTTGCTGAGATATTCTAAATTTGCCAAGATCAGTATGGCACCACACAATTTTCGGTATTCGCCAGGGAGGCTTTCGCTACTAGAATCATTGCCCTATATATTATATGCCCTATAGAAAGGTCTATATCAAATCACATATCTGAAGATACAAATTATAGGCCCAAAACCATAGATCCAGAAAACTGTGCATTGTGCAAGTAACTGAAGAACCCATCCATAATTACCTCCATTTTTCCTCTTCTGAAAACTTGCCCAGGTCTAAACTCTGAAACAGACCAATCAGTTGTGTAAATAAATTTACAAAATGCAAATCGTCACATGGAACACTTATGCATTACTACTGCACAATTTGTATCAATCTAAAACCACTCAATGGAAATCAAACATGGAGAGCTCTCAGAAAGTGTGTTTCAAAGAAATACAATAATATGACATGACACTTGGTTTACCTCACTGTAAATTGTAATGCTTATAAAAATAATGTTTGATATGCATGCATCAATATTACTGAAAAATGGCAAACAAATCAAGACATGGAAATACTAACATACTCAAGCAAGTGAGACTGACGATTGACACCCAGGCAACTGGAGAAGGAAATCATACTCACATGTAAGTAGGCTCTTAATTTTCAATCCTTCATCACCCTCTTATGATAGGTGACCTCGAGTCATAAATTGGCCTATCCTACACTGGTCCTAGAATACAATGGCAAACAAATATTTCACGATGTCATGAGACCAAACAATCATAACTGCCAGACCCTGCAAAGTATACAACATGTGTGTAAGAGATGCGTGTCAGTGTCTGGTCTGCACTGCTTGTGTGGGTATTGGAGAGGCGGTGCAGATTTGGTGTGGTGCGGTGTGGATGTGGTGAGGACCTGCAAAGGTGCAGCACCTATACTGTGCTGTGGGCGACAGTTGGCAGTGACTGGCACTGCAATGTATAATACAACAATGGTCACAAATCATCATATTTTTATCAGCAATACTGCCAGGCAAGATAACCACTAACTACCTGAATCAATTTCCTGGAAAATTTCAGAGGGTTGTGGGTGAAAAACTGATATCTGGATCCTTTTACAATAATTTCCCAACTGATAAGAATAATTGGTGTTTTTTACACTAACATCTCTTAAACATGTTTGTGATCACTGTTCATGCATCTCACATGGATAGTTTGTAAGTGAGTATTATTGCTAGTTGCTCACGCTCCAGTGACAAATCTCATGTGGTTTTTGAAGTAGGTGACCTGCTACTGTAATGCAGATTTCTGGCATGTGTAGCATGCATTGGTGCAAATTCTAACTGTGGGCTGGTGCAACTTTGTCAACCTCCTTGTCTGAAACTTTGTAGATTGGGTCATCTTTCATAAAGTTCTGCCTAACCAAACATTAATGGTTTCGCATAGGTTGCACAGGAAAATCCAATTATTGAAATTTATTGAATCTGTAACCAATGAACCCCATTTTACCACACAAAAACTATTAGCAAAAATAACAAAACTAGCACAGGTAACACTACAAATAATTTAACTGCTTTCCTGCAAATATTTGACAGAAAAATCCTGCACAAATAAAATAAAGTCCATAAAAGCAGATCAAGTAAGGCTGTAAAATTAATGATAGAATAGGTGCTCTAGGTAGGTACTTGGTACTAGGTACTAGGTACGTACTACCTATTACCTACCCTAAATCTATTGATTCAGTATACATTTATTGATTTGATAGCATGCAAAATAATTGCATAATGATAACTAGTTTATTTAATTGTGCTCGGCATTGTGAGGAAAATCATTATGAGTACTATCTCCACCATTGACCCTATCCTCAAATATTTCTATTGAAGTTGAAATCTTAATGCAAAAATCAAAGACGGTTTCTGCATTATGCAACTAGGTTTGGCGTTAATGACAGAAGAAGAGCACTTAGCAGTGCTTGATCAACACTTGCTGTCATGATCTTGGTGTCTTGTCATCATTGGTGTTATGATCAACACTTGCTGTGGTGGTACTGGCCAATATTCCACAACACTTTTAATGTTACCAAACTTAACTAATAGGTCACTACACATCCTATAAAGGGACACTGCCACCTTCCCAAAAGTTCTCAAATGTATGCCGCTTGTGGTGATTAATATGAAGTAACTGCTGCTAAACATGATTTTGACATTTGTTTCTCACAAACATTGCTCAATTTAATAAAAAGTTACGTTTTAATATTTGGGCTGATGACGTCATATGAAGGGATTCTGGAGAGATAAGAAAACCTTCACACTACCATAAATATGAACTAGTGTATGGCTATGTATATGGCCAAGTAAAAACAAATCACTGTATCAAATATTAATATAGAGAAGAAGACCGACATTGAACAGGTCCCCGTTATTATTTTCCCCCAAAAACCAATTTTTTTACAAAAAACTTTTGGGGGGGGGGGCCCGCCTGTTCTTTAATAGATGTCAACACCAAACTCAAAAATTTCTTTGCTGATCCGACTCAGCTGGTTGTATTTAATCTGATACCATACATAATTGCAATGCCAAGAATGCAAAATGGCTATCTCAACTCAAATATAATATTAAGGTGGTAGTGTCCCTTTAAGATACTATTATGCAGGGGCATAACTTTTTGAAGATCATTTGGATGCACTTAGTTGTTTAGAGTCCCATTTGTACCACATCGCATCATAGGGGTAATGTTAAATTCCCAAATTATTGGGGTTGTAGCTACAACCCCAAATTACATTAAATTTCCACCTAAGCTATTATGTAACTGTTGTTATTTATAATGTATCTTTAATCTTACCAAACACAAATCAGTAATACCTTTAAAATAAGTTATGATTGTTGAAATGGACACATCTCATCCTGTCCCTCTTTGATACTGCCATTGTCATGTTGCCCTCATGGGAAACCATAATAAACCGATGATCAAATACGAATTATTGAAATAAAGCTTTATCACATTTGGATCAAATAGAGGAAGAACTTCTGATTCATGCAACTGACAGTAACTATCGACGTGGATCGATATACAGCTTGTCAAGCATAAGTAATAGATCTTCTACTCAACTTACCGACAAAGATTGATGTAAAAGTCGCTTGCAAGTTGCAACTTTGCATAAAAACACCCTAATGTGCCCACAGAATCAAGTATAATCAATCGGGGAATCAATCGGGGAATGCAGCCTATGCTGATGTGGATGTGATTTTCAGTCTGTCTCTCTGGCGTCATGGATGTCGCAAATTGCTTCAGAAAGCCGTCACCAAATTCTTGTTAATGTCCAACAAACAAAAGACTCGTCGATTTATTCGAAATACTGACAAAATTTTAGCAAAAAACAACATAATTTGACTTAAATATAACTAGAATTTATCATTTAAATGCAAACAATTGATCTAAACGTGAAGTATGAGTGCAAGACGGTTTTGTACGTTGCCATAGCAACAGGATCGATGTAATAAACCATAACAAGCGGTCGAGTTCAAGGCTACAGGGTTGCTGTCAAAGCGTTGCTGTAATTTGTAAAAAGTGTTATATGGTGTTTCAGTGTTTTAGAGTGCCCCTGGCTGTGAATTGTGTGATTGTGGATATATTTTGTGTCATCCTTTTTGGTTGAGAATACGTGCAAGTGATACTGGCATAGACGCAGTGTACCTCACTTTATTTTACGTCAACAACAGCATCAAGCCCAGCGTATCGAAATCGAAATGGATAAGCCTCAGATTATCACCCATATGGAAAAATCATTGAATCACACGTTATTCGATGTTCTATGGATCCCTAGCTCAGCCAAGTTTGTGACACTCGGCTCTTCAACGAGAGCTAAAGGCACCCTTCATATTTTTGAGCTGGGAACTGATAAGCTAGAAACCATCAAAGAAGTCGAAAAGCCACACGACCTCAAATGTGGCACGTTTGGTGGCTCTAGCTTAGCCAACCGTCATCTTGCTACCGGCGACGGCGAGGGATCTCTTCAGACCTGGGACCTGGAACGACTCGGCAAGCCAGTGTTCTCTGTGCGGGCGCACCAGCAGATGATAAACTCCCTGGACGGTGTGGGCGGTGTCGGACGGCAACAGGGCGCCCCAGAGCTGGTCACCGGCGGCAGGGACGGCAGCGTCAAGGTCTGGGACGTGCGGCAGGAGGCGCCGGTGGCGTTGATGGAGCCAGCTGAGGGTGAGCCACGGAGGGACTGCTGGACGGTAGCGTTCGGCAACAGCTACAACGCCGAGGAGCGCTGCGTCTGCGCCGGCTACGACAACGGCGACATCAAGCTGTTCGACCTGCGTGCCATGAAGGTGCGCTGGGAGACCAACGTCAAGAACGGCGTGTGCAGCGTGCAGTTTGACCGGCGCGACATCGAGGATGAACCAAGCATCGTGGCGCCACCCTGGACGTCTGGCGTCCTCGTGTTTCGACGGACGCACGCAGCACCAGGAGCGCGGCCCACCTGTCTGCGCAAGGCAGCGCGGCGGGGAGGGGATAAGTGAGTCAGCAAGGTGCGACCGTCTTGGTGGTGTGCCGCCATCTACCGCTCAGAACCGAGGACCTCTTCCATGACGAGCGGCGGCGGCGGCTCGCTCAACCTGTGGCCAGTACACGTACCCGGCCAAGCGACGAGAGCGTGACGCTGGCGGTGACTACGGCGTGATGGAGGTACAACTGGGACGCAGCTGCAGAGCGGCATCGTCTCCTCCCAGCCTGTCTCGGCGCTCGACTGGTCGCCAGACAAGCGCGGCCTGTGCGCCTGCATCGCATTCGACCAGACCGTGCGTGTGCTCATCGTGACGAAACTGCAGCTCTACGGGTAGACCGCGGGTGTACTGATAGTGATGAAACTGCAGCTCTACGAATGCGGCGTAGAAGTGTCGGGGAACTTAGCCAGGCGGTGTTTGTAAGCGTGATAATTAACCGAACGGCGGTGCCAATGTGGATAAGAGAACAATGAGTTGTAGTTCGTCAGATCGAATGGTATCAGCGTCGACGAGTGTCGGTGATGCGTTCTGGCAAGTGAAGCGGATCATGCATTCCAGCGGATTATGGGTCTGCAACCATCATATTATTGACTTGGCCCAGGCAACGTACTGCACCCCGCTAGTAAATTAATATGCTTTATGATGACTGATATTCAACATTTGTGTTCAATTTATGGTAGAAACCAGCTTATTTACAATTTGTTACCGTTTGTCATATGTTCTTCTTCAACACCACGAAAAAGCGACATAGCTTTGGTCTTTATTGACACATACAAGGGAAAAGCCGTACAACAGCGATTTACCTGATGAAGAAGGGAATGATTGTAAACAGGGCACAGTAAACATCTCCAAATCACAGCACATTGACAATCTTCGTAGAAAATCGGGGCGTGGGTCGGTGTGGCGCGGTTGGCACCGGCGTACAGAGCCGGCACGCTCGACCTGTTTGCTACAGCTCCCAGCAGGCGGGCGGCACTGGCAACTGCAGGCAGCGCGCGCACCAGCGCCCACCGCGCCCACACTGACCCGCTCCTCACAACGTGATTGTCCGTAGATACAGCGTGTGACGGCCTCTCCCTGCCGGACCCGGTAAAGCTACCACAGCTGTACAGTGGCGACAGCCGGGCGCCTGGCCCAGACAGCGGCGCCCGGGGAGCGGCGGAGGACTCACGTCGGGCTTCCTGCATCGGCGCTAACTGGGGAGCACTCGGAACCCTGACTAGGGACTGCTCGATATACAGACAGGAACGGGCACGGCCATTCGACCAGCTTGCACGCGAGGCGAGTGAGAATGGGCGACAAAACGATAACATGTCATGTACGTATTCCTGCAAATCTAAACGTCCAGCTAAAGTGAACAAACAGACCCTTGACGTGGTCTCTGATAAAACGGTGGCTTTGTTCTCGACGAGGAACAAATAGCGTGTGCGCAGAACGCAAGGCGACAGCACTCAACAGCAGCGACCTCCGTCACAAGCCGCGTAACACCCCCACTCTCACACGAACACACTGGCACGTCGCTTCTACACGCACACCGAGAGGTAAGCCCAAGCCAACGCTCACAGGGCACCTACAGCTCTCTCCTAACAGCGTGACCGGGCCGTCCCGAGCCATATTGCAATGGGCGGTCCTGCTGTGCCGATGGCGGCTCCGGCGGGTGGTCAGGATCGCCCCACCCCGCCTGATAAAGCATTGTACACGCACAGCACAGAGATGACTACAGCCTAACGTCGATAACCAGCGCGGGCGCCGTATTGCATACAGTGAAGCGGCGGCCTCCGTCCGGCCAGCCGACAGTAAAGCCATCAACGGCGGCACACGTCACCAGGCAAATCATATAAATAGGCTAGCAGTCCAATACTGTCCCCTACACAATACAGGCAACCGAGCGGCCCTGTGCGACAGCGGCAACAATCAACAGCGACAGCGCACAGATCCCGTGCCTGGCGGCGGTGGGCAAGAAGGCGCCGGCAGCGCCACCTGGCTAGTACGGGGAAACACCGATAGATGGCATCTTGCACGCATCACGTGGGCTGCTCCATACGGCCGAGTCCGCTCGAGACTTTGTACTTGTTCGACACGCATCAGTTATATGTTCTCCCACCAACGTGACTCTAGTGGCGGTGCTGCCTGTCTCTCGAACAACCTGTGTGGAGAACAAACGGGTTAGTTTTAAATGACATTGCACATCATCAAAACGCAAACATCGTAACACTCATTGCTCG
Organism: Semibalanus balanoides; assembly: GCA_014673585.1. Classification (NCBI taxonomy): domain Eukaryota; kingdom Metazoa; phylum Arthropoda; class Thecostraca; order Balanomorpha; family Balanidae; genus Semibalanus; species Semibalanus balanoides. Next base: position 7,711 of record VOPJ01010516.1, on the reverse strand, counting down.
TTACAACGTTTCGCACATTAAATGCAGTTTTGAACGCACCGATTGTGATAGACACCGGACACTTCCCTGAAAGCAGCACGTCATTCATGCCTCTGCTGACATATCAGGACAAAGAATGACACAAAATATGGTAAAGCACCATCTCCCGCCGACCACCTGCGGTTCGCCGCTGCCTCCCCTCCCAGCTGAGGCGAGTTCCAGTCAGTACCGTCCAGCAGTTCATCTCTACTCACCGGTTCAGCCGCAGTACTGCAGCGGCGGCGGCGGTGGCGTGGGTAACGTTATCAGGGACGGCAGGCCTCATGACGGCGCCGCGTCCGTGGCCACACTGGGGAGCCACTGTCGCGTCAGCTCGCTGAGCCGCGTCTCCTGCTCGAGCGCCAACTGCTGGCGGGCCTCCTCACGGCGCTTCTGTGCCTGCAGCCGCACCTGTACACACGGCCGGCACAGCGGGGGTGAACGGACGGTGGCTGATCGGACGGACCAATCCTCAATCAAATGAGTCAGGACGCAGGCTATCACAGGCATATAAGTTACTGCTAAACGGACTTCGAGTCATTTTTTAATCTATCGGGTAGATCCTACGATGAAAGACTCAACAAAAATGAACTCTATATCAACATAGCTAGAGCAGATTACTCTCCTCCTATCCCGAGCGGCAGTCCCAGCGTCATCGCGCGGCATTGTCCCCGTGCTGACCTGTTCGTGCTGTTGAGTGAGCATCTGGATGTCCTGCTGGCGCAGCTTCGTCAGCCGGCTGCGTCGCTGTACCCCCGCTTCAATAGTCACGTTCGACATCTCCCGGCGGAGCCTGACAACACACGGAGACAGGACGTCAGCACACTCTGAACAAACCATCTGCTGTTAGCACACTCCAAACAGACGCTGGACGTTAGCACACTGAACAGACGCCGGACGTTAGCAATACTGGGAACAGAACGCCGGCTGTTAGCATACTGAACAGACGCGCGCGTTAGCAATACTGAACAGACGCCGGCTGTTAGCATACTGGAAAGACGCCGCGTGTTAGCATACTGAACAGACGCCGGAACGTCTAGACACCTGAAAGACGCTGGACGTTAGCACACTGACAGACGCCGGGCTGTTCAGCATACTGAACAGACGCCGGCCTTTAGCATACTTGACCAGACGCGGCATGTTAGTCAACAACTGGGAACAAGACGCCCGGACGTTAGCACACTGAACAGACGCCGGCTGTTAGCAAATACTGAACAGACGCCGGCTGTTAGCCCACTGAACAGACGCCCGGACCGTTAGCACCCACTGAACAGACCCCGACGTTAGCACATCTGAATCGAGGACGCCCGGCCTGGTTATAGGAGACTGAACAGACGCTCGGCTGATTGACGCAATAATAGTACTGACAGACGCCGGCGTTAGCACACTGAACAGACGCCGGACGTTAGCACACTGAAACAGCACCCGGACGTTGCACACTGAACAGACGCCCGGACGTTAGCATACTGAACAGACCCGCTGGGACGTTAGCACACTGAACAGACGCCGGACGTTAGCACACTGAACAGACGCCGGACGTTAGCATACTGAACAGACGCCGGCTGTTAGCACACTCCGACCAGACGCTACCCGAGACACATGGACCGGACGCCAGCCGTCAGCAGCAGCAGCACACTCCGAACAGGAGCGGACCATTGACCAACATTCAGTCACTCTGATCAGAGCCAAGGGCAGGGTTATGTCGGATTGGAGCCCGTGTTTACCGTCTACGGATGTCCTCAGTATTTAGTTATCCCATCAATCTGAACGGTATTGCTACCGATTACAGAGATCGGATAATCCTGACGTGCTGTCAAATGGAAAACTACGAAGATCTTTATGCAAGGGTCATCATAATATGCGGGTAGGACTAAGACTTGCATTTCTATGTCATGGAAAAGAACGCTAGTTCTCGGGTACTGCCTGACAGGGATTCACAACAACCCAGGCCCCACCATCTGATTCGGTCTCACCTGGACAACTCGTCCTTTGACGAGCCCTTCTTCATGAGCTCCTTGTTGGCTTCCTTGAGATCGTTCTCGATCTTTCTTCTTGCTCTCGGCAACGCGCCGGTCGTGGTAGCTCTGCAGATTCTTCAGCTGGGCGGCCTGCGAGCTGCGGATTACCTTCTCCAGGAGTGTCGTGTATCTGGGCCGCGCAAACAACGGAGGCTGGTTAACGCGTAGCACGCCAGCCAGGACAGCTGAGAGGACCGGTGTCGGAGATGCAGGGATGTGTCCAGCGTGGCTCACACCGACATATCCATCGCAGAAACGAACAGTATTCAACACGCAAATATCGCAGAACGTGGTCAAAGCTCTACACCCAAACTGCCTCATGATACACCCAGGTTTAGAACGAAGTACCGTCCAATTATTTCAACTATATTAACGAAATGCACATATTCTCAGCCTGGGAAGTTAGCTTAACACTGTAACGATTCGAAGCATGCCATTTTCAGTTCGTCCAGTAGCAATAATGCACGGCGGTTATTACCAGGTCGATGTGCTGGGTCCTGATCTCCTGTTCTTTGGATGCCTGCTGCGAGCAGCATGCTTCCATTGCGTTCTGGTCGGACGGCTCGGCCGGCTCTCTGGGGGAGGGGGGAGACGGGTCAAACAGGTCAAACAAACACCGCCACAGTAGGTCGAGTTACTCCCTGACCCTGGGGGTTAGGGAGGAACTCAGCGGCATAACCCCTCCCTTTCCTTCTGATTGACAGAGTCAAATGGTATTTGGAGGCGAGCTCCCTCACTCCCCAGCGAAATATTTCACGAGTCAAGTATCACCTCATGATGACAACTACGTCACCAGGGACACTAAGCAGCTGTTGTCGCAAATTCAAACTGGCTATTTACTTTTATATTCTCCCTAAAACGACAATTGGACGAAACCTCATATCTTCTCCCCTGAATAGCTACTTCCTTATCGTGTGTTCTGTCACATTATAAACCGGCATAGCACGTTATCTCGCCGTCCCATCCCACCCTGCCACAAAATCATTCCCCGTCCCGTCCCGTCCCGTCCCGTCCCGTCCCGTCCCGTCCCGTCCCGTCCCGTCCCGTCCCGTCCCGTCCCGTCCCGTCCCGTCCCGTCCCGTCCCGTCCCGTCACATCCCATCCCAGTCACTCACGCAGTCTTAATGGAGATCTTTTTGACTAGTCTGCTGTGCGACTTGGAGAAGGTATTCTTCCTGACCGGCGTGCTGCCCCCTCCCAACTCCTGAAGCTGCGCGCGCTTCTTGTCATACTTGCGCTTCAGGTTCTCCAGCTTCTTGTCGAGCTCGAGCCGCCGCTCGCGTACCTGCTTCTCCTCCCACAGCGTGTCCAGCGACTCCGCCGTCACCAGGTGCTCTGGGCGGACACATACCGGGGCAGGTCAGGTCAGGGTCACAGGGCGGGGCAGGTCAGGTTAGGGTCACAGAGCGGGGCAGGTCAGGTTAGGGTCACAGGGCGGGGCAGGTCAGGTCAGGGTCACAGGGCGGGGCAGGTCAGGTCGTAGGGTCACAGGGCGGGTCAGGTCGGGGTCACAGGGCGGGGCAGGTCAGGGTCACAGGGCGGGGCAGGTCAGGGTCACAGGGCGGGGCAGGTCAGGTCGGGGTCACAGGGCGGGGCAGGTCGGGGTCACAGGGCGGGGCAGGTCAGGGTCACAGGGCGGGGCAGGTCAGGGTCACAGGGCGGGACAGGTCGGGTCACAGCTGGGTGACATGGTGCTCTGGGCGGACATGAGGGTCAGGGCGGGGCATGGCAGTTCAGAGCTGGATCGCATGACAGGTCATAGCAGGGTCACATGGCGGGGCAGGTCAGGTCACAGCTTGGTCATAGGACAGGTAGATATGTCAGGGTGAGATAGGTCATGTCAGGCCAGGGCGGAGTAGGTCAGATCAGAGTCGACTCATCTGGGCGCTCGGTGCGGACATAGGGCGGGGAAGGTCAGGTCAGATTAGTACGGGTACAGAGCAGTGTAGGTAGGTGAGGAGGTGAGGACAAATCGAGTGGTACAGGTAAGGCATGCCGACAGGTAGAACCACAGTCATAACGACTACGCTATATCACCTGGCAGCACTCGCCATCAAATCAACTGAACTAGTTATCCGATACTAACATTCAAACATCTTGACGCCAGCTCGCAGGCACATCTTGACACCAACTCGCAAGCGAGAGCATTCAGCAACATCCCACAGGTCAGACAATGTGCCGACAAACGGACGACAAACGGACTGACTTGCTGCACTGACCTGGTGTGGCGCCATCATCGCTGGGTCCGGCGTTCTTCTGTGGGTCCGCTCGTCCTGTAACTGCAGAGATGGGGCGGGGTACTGTCACAACGCAGCTCGGATGGGCGCTGAGTCTACACCACACTCAGGGGTGGTACTCAGTCTACACCACACTCAGGGCCAGGGGTGGTACTCTCCGGTGACAGTGCAGCCTGACTCCAGGAGAAATCGCTCTGCAACAATCGTTATTGTATAATATGCCTATCGATTCATCGTTTCAGAATAAAAGGAAAATTGTCATATATGGTTCTCGCCTTAAAACACCAATGAAAGCAAACACCAATTCCATCTAGCAAGCAAAGGCAATGATCAAGAACATTCGACGAAGACAAACAAGAAGCGAGGACAAACAGGAAGAACTGCGAGCAAGTGGTGTAAGGCGCACAATCTCTTAAACTCCGGCATATGCCAAATGTAACGAAATACTTCATTTCCCCCAAGAGTGCTTAAGTTTTGTGGTCCACTAGATCATCAGTGGACCACAAAACGCACACAAACACTAAACTGACACTGGTCGCTTTCCAATCACTGGCCTGTCATCCCATGAGCACAACAGATCTGCTTCACTCCTAAAGCCAGCCATACAAAGACAAATGACGTCAGCGCTGCCATCATGCAAAGACATATGACGTCAGCGCTGCCACCATACAAAGACATCACGTCAGCGCTGCCATCATGCAAAGACATATGACGTCAGCGCTGCCACCATACACAGACATGTGACGTCAGCGCTGCCATGCTAGCCGAGACACTTTACTGTCCGGTGGTGAAACAAACATGCACGACTACAGCCTCCGAAACATTGCGACTACGTAACACTAGTCACAACCAGCTACTCGCCAAGACACGTCACCTTATGTCTGACGGGTGTTCTGTTAGTTTTATGTACGTTAGTATTACGCGTGCACGCACATCCAGCTGCAATACTTGTTAAGCTGTCCAACACTTGTTACAATATATTTATACACACACAAAACGCACTCAGAGACCCACGAACTGCCTTGCGGATGTTGGGTTCATTGATGTTTCGAACCTGGTCCGCACGTAGTGCCCGAGTGTGTAAGTTCGAAGACATACAGACTACCTCAGCCAGATAAGAGGAAAAACGAGAAAATCATTATAAAATTAGCGACTTTATCTTCTACACAAATATAAAAGCCTTAAACTTCAGAAAAATATGTTATCGAGGCGCCCCGACCAGAACACGATATGGTATCAATTGCATACAACACCGGTTTATTTATCAAACGTTCCATGCTTCTGCAGTTGTTCCGACCATTTTCCACTTCGGTTGCCACTGGCGGCCATACGATCGCTCTGTTCCCCCAAGCCGTCCCGCTGCTGCCGCTTCAGCCTTACACCACGCGCAACTACCCTCAGCGTTACCCATTGTCGGCCCTCAGCTGTCCTGAGTTTAAACGCGACAGCCCTCAGCTGTCCTCCCGAGTTTAAACGTGACGGCCCTCAGCTGTCCTGAGTTCAAACGCGACGGCCCGCCGCAACCCTCAGCGGTACACTGCAAACCGCTCCTCTGGGTTCCAACGTTATGTTAGTCACACTCAGACAGACAAAGGCACACGGCTGGGTACTGTAATGGGTCGGGTGGAGCACCTGTCTCAGCCGGCACGTGAACCGGCAGCCTGGGCCGGGATCCCCGGGGCCGGGGCGGGCGGGCCGGGCCCGGTCCGGGGCGACCCCAGCGTACGGGGCGGTGGAGGTGGCAAGCAACCAAGCGGGCCGCCCGTCGCGAGCTGAGCAGCTGGTGACAGAAGACCACGGGGAACGTGCCCAGTCGGCCAGACGTGGTCAGCACGTGACCTGGTGAGGTCAGACACGGCCGCCGCCGGCACCGTCACACGTCAGACCCTGTGACCCAGTGCTGCTCTGACTGTCCTCCCTGGCCAGCTCAGGGACAGCCCGGACCAGTGAGATGCGCTGCTCAGAGTCGGTGGAAACTGGCCCGAGTTGTGGTGCAGTGTGGAGCCAAGTGCAGTCAGGCTACCGCTACCCAACCGCTTTCCCTACACACGTGAGCGTAGCCCAGCAGCACAAGGCAGGCCCTACGGGCGGCGGGCGACCAGCCCCTCTGCTAGGTTCACTTCACACTTACCGTGCTGATTGGTATGGTACACACTACACAGTACAAACCGGGATAAACAGAACCAGGCAGGGCAAGCCGCGGGGGGGGGGGAGCAACTGCACTACATACGGCGCTATACTACAGCGCATAGCTGGTGGCAGGGGCATCTAGCGCTAGACAAGAATCGCAGGCAGGCACACACAGATACTCACATATATTTACATACGAATATACATATTCGTACACTCGTACATTCATACACAAATATCTATAACACATAACCTTCGAAGAAGTATAATACAAGGTCCATTAGCATTTGGAACAACACATGCCTCTGCCGCTAGCTGCAGGTTCCTGTCTCCAGCTCTGTTCAGTCACAGCAGTGCAGGGGTTCCCACGAATCAGGAGCATGCCTTCCCACACATCACCCGTGGATGTTCCACCTCCGACCAGCCACCACCGCTGGAAAGTTCTGCTACACACACCGCCTCTCCCCGCGCGGCCACCACCACCTGCTGCTGCTGCGCTCTGCTCTGCCCGCTGCCACCTCACCACATCACCACCAGCTCACCGTTCATAGAGGACAGGTCAGGAACGCTGGCGGCCGGCAGACTGAGTCCGGTGCCGTTCGTCTCGGTGGCGGCGGCGACACCAGAGGCCGTGTCCGGACCCGTCTCCTTCCGGTCGGAGAAGCGAGACACTGAGCTGTCCAGCAGCCCCGGCGTCGCTGGAGCCAGCGGGTCACCAGCCTCGTCTGTCGTCCCGGCCTGCCGCGAAACGACGGGTCAGGTCAGCTGCCAGCTGGTTATTATTCTCCTGTCCCGTGCCACCCTACGGTATGACACAGGTAAGCCAGGTCACCACAGACAACACTCTCTCCTGTTCCTCCTGTGACATCGGAGAACCAGCAGTCAGATATGTGCCACCCTACGGTAGGACACAGGTTAGCCAGGTCCCCACCGACCAACCCTGTCTCCTGTTTCTCCTAGTGTGACATCGGACAACAAGCAGTCAGATCAGTGATGCTGCCAATATTAAATCACACCCAGCAAGTGACCTGAACCAGCAAGATCTGAAGCAAAACCACAAATTCATACAGAAAGGCGGCCATGTACATGCCTATAAATGTTAGACCCTTAGTTACTCTCATCACCTAATTGCACACTAGTCTCAGCCTCCCATATTGTCCACATCGCAACACCCCAGCAAAGATACATCAGATTTGCAGTTGAGTATAGACACAAGAGCCTTCTTCTCGTTCCCCCTCCACACCTCAGTTCATCCCCATCGAACCTCATCCCGTAAGAGTACCCGCAGGTCACATCTGGTGCCACAGC
>VOPJ01010515.1:0-115340 GCA_014673585.1 Semibalanus balanoides | reverse complement strand
TTAGTTTGTGCTTAGTGCGGAAGATTCATAATACCTTTGAGAGCAGTTTGTGTGATAATAGTCACATTGCGATGCTTTGAATGGAAAGTGGGGCCGAAAAACTGAAATGTCTCCGTTTTGACTTTTGACCTGACCTTGACCTGACATTTGACCTTAAGCTAACATGTTAAGAACTCTACAGATTCGTCTCGTTGAGAGCTTTCGTTTGCCGTATTGCGCGTCGAGCTGCGGTTATTGTCTCGGAAGTTAAGTGGAGGGGGGGGGTCGAAAAACGCCCCCCTCCCCCAGCCAAAGACGTTCGGCTGTGACCCCAGTCAAATTTAGCGGGTTAACACAATCTTGAAAGTTTCGTGTTAATCCCTGATAAACTTAGGTCATGGCACGACCTCAATTTGGTTTTAAATAGGGTCACTTGACCTGACCTGGCCTGACACAAATTTGTGACCAGAGTAAAGGTTAGTCTGATCTGACAGAGGTCATTCTGACCTGGCAGCGGCCCATATCGCCTACCAGAGGTCTTTCTGGCCTGATAAAGGCCAGTTTGGCCTGGTAGAACCTAGAGGTCAGCTAAGTCTTGTAAAAATCCGTCTGGTCTGGCTAAGGTCAGTCTAAACTGGCAGAGGTCAGTTTTACCTGGCAGAAGTCAGTCTGACCTGACAATGGTCCGTCGGGCATGGCAGAGGTCCGTCTTGCCTGGCTAAGGACAAGGTCCATCTGTCCTGCCAGAGGTCAGGCTGGTTTGGCTTTTTTTCTGGCGTGACATAAGTTCTTCTGATCTGGCAGAGGGCAGTTTGGCCTGGCAGAGGTCTGTTTGGCCTGTCAAAGGTCAGTCTGGTCTGGCAAAAGTCTTCTGGTCTGGCAGAGGCCAGTTTGGCCTGGTGGAGGTTAGTTTGGTCTGGCAATGTTCATTCTGGTCTTGCAGAGGTTTGTCTGGCCTGGCAGAGGTCAGTATAACCTGGCAGAGGTCCGTATAACCTGGCAGAGGTCCGTATAACCTGGCAGAGTCCGTCTGGTCTGGCAGAGGTCCATCTCGCCCGACAGAAATCCGCCTGTTCTAGTAGAGGATCGTTTGCAGCCTGGCAGAAAACAGTCTGGCCTAACAGGTACGTCTGACCTGGTACTTAGCAGAGGTCCGTTCGGTCTGGCAGAGGCCAGTCTGACCTGGCAGAGGCCAGTCTGGTCTGGCAGAGGCCAGTCTGGTCTGGCAGAGGTCAATCTAATCTGGCATAGGTCAGTCCTACCTGACCGGCCAATACAAAATGTATTCAGGGCCAAAGTCGTTGTTGTATTTTCCGCCCGAAACTGAAAGTCGAGGATGAAAAATCCAACAACCGTCGAACGTACCTAAATACATCATGTCGGCCTCATTGTGGTATTTATTTTATATGACTACCCCCATTTTGGAAGCAGCGTGAAAAAGCTTGATAAAATGTAAATGCCCTGCGGGCCGAAGGCTTTGACCATTTATTCTTTGAGAGCTGAAAACCATTAAGCTGAACCGAAGCTGAAGCATACGGCGCGCCGCTTTTGAGACCGAAGCGCTACCGTTACTTGTACCGGAACGGCGCTCCTGCCATCTATCGGCAGAAGTTTTGAATTGCCCCATTGTGAACGATTTGGTATGTCGGTCAGCCTAATCTTTAAACAATTCACTTTTTCGTCAAAATTTTTACCCATTATAATTTCTATTAGATATTTATAGCCTTATATTTGTTCCCAAATAATAAAATGATTCATATAACTAAATAGAACACAACATTATTATACCAAGATGAAGATATGGCTTATACGAGTAAGTCAGGTCCTTTAAAATAAGTATTGTATGCATTATACAATATTCATATTACATACATGCGGTCAAATTATTCTAAAGTAGGGTAATGTCGTCGTCGTATTTCGTCGCAATCGGATGATAAATACTCAAACTAATCACAAACAACCGAGGGGGTGGCATCAACCCCCTGCACCGGCGAGATGACCCAGTGCGCGTCCTACACGACCAAACACCCCTGGTTTTGTGTCGGTTTTATTATACAAAATGAAGTCAAACCCCAGCCAGCGGCGGCGCCGCGCAGCACCGGTACAAAACAACAGCAGACCACCGCTCTCTGGAGCCGCGGCTGGCACGCCGCGCGGCTAACGATTTGGCGGCGTCCCGGAGTGGCCGGCTCTCTCATCTCACTGACAAGGCACCATTGGGGGCGAGAGACTGCACTCAGCGCTATACTCCACACGATCACTAGACTGCCTACAGGGGGGGGGGGGGGGCAGCGGGCGCGGGCTCAAGCTCCCGTCGGGGGTAGAAGCACATCCCGCAAGCGATAACACCAGTTAATAGCTGTTTTACACAACACACAATACACGCGGCCGCAGCGGCCGCGCGGCGGCGGTCTCGTCGCACGCGTTCGCAGCATTAACAAGCACATCTCTGATCCGTCCGCGGACTGCACCTCGATCAGGGGGGGGGGCGGCTCTGGCGCCAGCCGGGAGAGCACCTCGTCCCGCTCTGCGCCATCCGAGCGACGGTACGCCTCTGTCCGGCCGCCGCAGCGGCGAGTGGGAAGACAAACGTCGGCATTCGCGCCGCCTTCGATCCGCTACTCCGTCTCTGTCAGCGCCTGTCCGTCTGTGTCTGTGAGTGCTTTGGTGTGCTCCGTCAACTCTCCCCAGTGTCAGTATGTCTGTGTCTCGGCCAGTGCCTCTGCGGGTGTCTGTATATGTAAACAATGCGCGTGCCTGTGACTACGACTTGGCCGCGAGTCCTCACAAATCCGTGCGCCTGTGCGCTGTGTGTCCGCGTGTAAGTGACCAGTCTGTAAGGTTATGCCAGAGGACTGGGGCGGTTACGAGAAAGTCCACGTCACCCCAGAGTCAGCCGACACGGGAGCCTCAGACTTGGGGTCGCCGGTCAGACGCACACTCTGCGCAGACGTTTGAGGCCTCTCTCTCCGCCGTGGGCCAAAGCTGACGCACTCTCTAGCCCTGCGCGGGCGGGGCGAGGGCTGGCACTGATGTGTCTATCAGCCTTGCTCCAGCGGTAGCGCGGGGTTGAGACGTGCCGGGGCACGGTCAGAGCGCCTGATGACGGCTAGCACCAGTCTGCCATGTAGGTGAAGTCACGGAAGAGCGCCTGGTCGGGCCCGGTCAGCAGGCGCGCCTCCTTGGGCGGCGTCAGCACCGCGCGCTCAGAGGTGAACTCCTCGTCGAAGTTGGACACGTCCTCCACGTTTTTCTGTCGGGAGGAGGGACGGACGGCGTCAGTGCCACGCAAGCAAGGAAGGACGAGTAAATGAGGATGAATCGGTCATGGAACGCCAAGTCAGGAAATTATTCCGGCGTGAAGCAGTGTAGGTCCCATAGAATCATCACACAGGGACATGTTTTTGACACGCAGGCAGGTGCTGGCAGGCGCGGGGGATTATGATATGTATGGGCGTCATGATTTAGTTACATATAAGTAATAAAGTATAAATAAATGACATTATTTGAGCAGTTAAAGACCGATTAGTAACGTATACTAAGCTTAGCTGTGAGATGTAAGGAGCATGACTGTTATTCTACCAAATGACCAACGATAAACAGCAACGAAACGTTGATTGACGGTTGGGTGTGGTCATCTAATGTCACTTGTACGATGGTGGTTTAGCAGGGCGGCCGACCGGCGGGCAGGCAGCTCTCCACCGACTCGCCGTCGTGATAAGAAGGTTGCTTCTTTTGTCACGTCCTCGGCGTCCCGCTCGCTGGCGCCCAGCCGCCGCTCCGGGTTCTTACGCAGCAGCTGTGGGGCGGGGACAGGCAGGCAGGACAGGCAGTCAGAACAGGCAGTACAGGGGAACAGGGGGACAGACAGACATTACAGCTGTGGGGCGGGGACGGGCACAGGCAGCACAGGGGAACAGGCACGGGCAGTACAGGGGAACAGACACAGACAGTACAGGGAAACAGGCACGGTCGTCAGTACAGGGGTACACGGGAACAGGCACAGTCAGTACAGACACGGTAAGAACAGGGGAATAGACACAAGGCAGTACAGGCAGTACAAGCACAGGGGAACAGGCAGTACAGGCAACAGGTACAGTCAGTGCAGGGGAACAGGCACAGTCAGTACAGGGGAACTGAGACACAGTCAGTACAGGGGAACAGGCACAGTCGGTACAGCACACCGATACCTCAGTGTATCCGTAGTACATTATGGCATAGATGATTATCACCTTACTCTCTGTTTAAAACTGGCATATATAACAAAACTAACTCTTAATTGTGTCGTTATTTCAGCCATTTCGAAGGCAGGGTACAGAAGACATAAACGGAAAACTCCTCCTTTACGTCAGGCGGAATGGGAATGATATAGAACGCGAGGGAAACATTAATGATGAATGATTGGGATTAAGGGCGCCACAAATGCCAAGGTTACTTGGGGCTCATGAGGGAACTTTGACAATATCTTCCGTTGAAAGCTTGGAGCAAAAAGGCAAAGACCATGCTCAATTCGTCCTTCACGACTGTATAACAAAAGAATGCAGCTATTTTAGCGCCCACAACAGAGATGATGATGATGATGATGATTTGGGATTAATGGCGCCTCAACTGTAAAGTTATGTGGCGCCCCACAACAGAGACTTATTACACAAGGCAGAGTATAGGAGATCAAGTCAGAAATAAGGCAGCAATTAAGACGCGGAACCCACACACATTCCCATGTGCTCCAAGTGAAAGAAAGTTCCGAGAACCACCAACTTCACCTCCTCTATCGTCTCCCCTCTGTACTCAAACTTCCCACCGCCACCACCAGGTGTCTGCCGCCACTCACCCGGCGCATGATGGCGATGGCCTGCAGCGACAGGAAGCGGGGGTAGCGCAGCTCGTCATTGACGATGCTGTCAAACACCTCCTCCTCATCGTCTCCCGGGAACGGCGACTCGCCCACCAGCATCTCGAAGATGAGCACCCCGAGGCCCCACCAGTCGACGGCTCGCGTGTACGTCTGCTCTGTGAGCACCTCGGGCGCCAGGAACTCGGGCGTGCCGCAGAAGGTGCCGGTTCGGTCGCCGTAGCCCATGCCCTCCTTGCAGAGGCCGAAGTCGGCGATCTTGACGTAGCCCTCCGTGTCGAGCAGCAGGTTGTCCAGCTTCAGGTCACTGTGAGGCAGAGGAACACAGGGTCAGAGGTGAAATACGATAGCAATTACATGGCTTCTGGAAGGTAACGAGATTGATGTTTGGATGATACACTGACGACAGAGAGTACGCCACATTTTGAGTGGACAAATTGTACACAATAACCGTACCGAACAAGTGTGGGAGATAGAAAAACAGGGAGCACACTTATTATAACGCCATCTGCTTCAACGCCTTCATTTAGCTAACTACTGACCAGACAATACCAGATATCCAGACAGAAGAAACCACCACGGACGAACTCAGCTCTATTCACACCTCGCTCGCACATCCCGAGGTACTCTCAATTTCCCTCTCTGGCTCACCACAATAGCCAAACAGTGATGCAAACACACATCTGTTCTCCTTAAGACTTGCATCTCTGACGAGACACGTCACATTACAACCCAGCAGTCACCGCTCTGCATACTTCATTACACCGTAAACCGGCCTAATCCCCCTCCCCAGCGGCTGCCGTTGGCGTCCCCTCCCCAGAGGCCGCCACTGCCGAGCAACAAGACGACGACGGGTAGACCAAACACCGGCACCGTCTGATCCCGTCTCCATCCGTCGGAGGCGGGGGGGGGGGGGTAATCACATCCGGCGAGAGACGTGCACGGCATACCGACTCCCGTCACAACCTCTCAGACAGACAGACAGACAGACGGACGGCGACGCGTGCCGGACCGCGCCCTACAGCGACCAGTCACCACCACATCTCGCAGTCACTGCAGTCAAGTCTCCCCCACATCTCGGAGTCACACCCTGCAGTAACTGCGGACATCCCTCTCCTCGTCACGGAGGTCAGTCTGACGGCTGACGCTGAGAAACCGAGCCGCACACTCCTCTGGACATCACCAGCTGCTCGCGCGAGGCGTCTCGATCAGCATAGTTATTCTCCTCCTCTCCTACCTAGTGCGTCTCTCACAGTATAGCTGCTACGCCACATTTATAATGTGTTTTGTTTTTCAGTGTATCGCTTGTCACAGTTTTACAAAACAGTGTCCGACAACTTCACAACGGGACTCATGACCCTCCAAGAGAGTCATGATTCTCTTGAAAGAGTCGGTACTCCCGTAGTCTCTCACAACAACACTGATACCTGCAAACAGCACGTCTCTCACAAAACAGCCTCCTAATCCAGCTGTCAGGGCACAACAGTCTCACCACATACCCCGCCAGACCACAGCTGTCAAGACCACAGCACATCCTCTCTTAGCACAGCTGCCACGGCAGACCTCCCTAAACCCGCACCCGGCCCACTCCGTGTCCTCAGCGCCACCTGGCCGCTCTACTCACCGGTAGATGATCTTGTTCTGTTCCTCAGCGCCACCTGGCCGCCTCACTCACCGGTAGATGATCTTGTTCTCGTGTCCGTGTCCTAACAGCGCCACCTGCCGGCCTTCTACTCACCGGTAAGATCTTGTTCTCGTTGTTCCGGTGTTCCTTCAGCGCCACCTGGCCGCTCTACTCACCGGTAGATGATCTTGTTCTCTGTTCCGCTCCTCAGCGCCAACCTGGCGGCTCTTACTCACCGGTAAGATGATCTTGTTTCTCAGGTTCCGCGTCCTCAGCGCCACCTGGCCGCCCTTACTCACCGGTAAGATGATCTTGTCTTCGTGTTGCCGTGTCCTTCAGCGCCACTGCCGCTCTTACTCCCGGTAGATGATCTTGTTCTCGTTTCCTCCGTCCTCAGCGCCACCTGGCCGCTCTAACTCACGGTAGATGATCTTGTTCTCGGTCCGCCGTCCTAAACAGCGCCACCGGCGCCCTACTCACCGGTAGATGATTCTTGTTCTCGTGTTCCGTTTCCTCAGCGCCCACTCTGGCCGCTCTTACTCACCGGTAGATGAATCTTGTTCTTCGTTTCCGGGTTTTTGTTTCCTCAGCGCCACCTCCCGCTCTACTCACCGGTAAGTATGATCTTGTTCTCTTCCGCGTCCCTCAGCGCCACCTGGGCCTCTACTCACCGGTAGAATGATCTGTTCTCGTGTTCCGTTCCTCAGCGCCACCTGCCGCTCTATTCACCGGTAGATTGATCTAGTTCCGGTGCTCCGCGTCCTCAGCGCCCCTTGGCCGCTTCTTCACTCACCGGTAGATGATCTTGTTCTCGTGTTCCGTGTCCTCAGCGCCACCTGGCCGCTCTACTCACCGGTAGATGATCTTGTTCTCGTGCAGGTACTGCAGTCCGAGGACGACGCAGGCGGCGTAGAAGACGGCGCGCGGCTCGGTGAACACGTCAGAGTGGATGTGCATCATCAGGTCACCTCCGGCCGCGTACTCCATCACAAAACACACGTGACTCTGAGGGAGGCAGGCGGGGCGAACAGGCGTCAGGCAAAGGCGTCAGGTAAAAATGTCAGACACAGGCGTCGGGCAAAGGCGTCAGGCAAAGGCGTTAGACAAAGGGGTATATAATAAGGCTAGATGTTATGTGATACAAGTTAAATGAGTGATGTAAAACATCCATCATTAACACAAGTTAGCGATTGGGAGGTATGCTAAGCCTCTGCCAGTGTTGTCGTTCGCAGTTCTATTGAAACGAAACCAAAAGTTAGTGGATTCATGCACACTGCCGTCCAAAAGAGGACTATAGTTCAGATTGCAGCACCCCCTTACAATCCAATACCACCAAGCAACAGTGGAACGTCAGCTGATGTCAAACGTCAAACCACAGAACTAACTGGACTGAAGCGAACAGCCATGTATCACGTGACTGAATACTGGAGCTTTAACCGACTAAGTACAGAACACTGTCCGCCCAAAAGGACATGTTCTTGATCGACATGGGTTTTATCAAACCACCGCCCCCGCACACAGAATGACAGCAAAGTTCCGGGAAACACTGGTATGGTAACCAGCACCGAACGCGCTCCGTTCCGAGAAGTGGCATGTCTCAAGTCGGAGAACGTCCAGTTTGCAGACATGTGACGGACTCCATAATTCGATTCTCCTGCTGATCCGTCACAGGTGCCATAGTCTGACGGTGGTCAGCACGGGGACAGTGGAGCCTCGTCTCCGGCCCTGTGGAACCTCTCTGTTCAGATGTCTGTACCAAACCTCGCACTTCTTCTCCACCGTCCTACCCCAGCCGCCGCCAATTCACTCTACTATTCGCCCCCACCGTCTGTTCCCCGCCTGGATCCTTCCGTCATTCCCCTTCTGTTCTCTCCACCATTGGTCTCAATGCCATTCTCCTCACCAGCATCTGCTCCCTCCTTTCCACCAGCTGTCCCTCTCCTCACCTCCCTATCTTCCATCCCCGTCCCTCGGGCCATGGCCGTACCTCTTTTAGTAGCCCGTATCAATCCCGTCCCGTCCCCCGCCGCGGCCGTACCTCTGTCTGGAAGCAGCTGAACAGGTTGACCAGGAACGGGTGCCGGATCGAGTTGGCCACCTCGAAGATGCGCTTCTCGGCCAGCAGCGACTCCACCTCGTCCCGCGAGATGATGTCGGCCTTCTTCAGCGCCTTGATGGCGTAGTACTCGCCCGAGTTGCGGTACTGGGTGAGGATCACCTGAGTGGAGGGAGGGGCGGTCAGAAACGTCAGGATGGCGCAGTCAGGTGGCGGACCAGGTTAGTAGCCGGGTTAGATCCGGTGTGAAGACACATGTGGTGATAACGACACCGCTCACACCCAAAACAGATAGACAAACAGTCGAGAGAAACATTGGTTTACGTGGGGATAAATATAAAAAGATCCAAAACTTTACATCTAAATCCTCCTAGTTTACTTTAAAACGTACCCTTAGGACCAACTTGCACATTAGCACTGGGGCTGAATTTTCCCCGTTTGAGGCCTGTCGTGCATCTCTCCTTTCCTCATGCCTGAATTTCTATGTTTTTCTGACTCGGTTTCTTCTGTGAAACCACGCTGGCCACGTCCTCAGCCTCACCTTGCCGAAGTGTCCGCGGCCGAGCACGGCGATCATGCGGAAGTTGTCGAGCGTCATGCCACTGAGCTGGGAGACGCGGTGAGACTCGTACGCCGAGTCGCGGTACTCAACAGCGGTACGCCGACTGGGCCGCAGCGGCACCGCCGGCGGCTCCTGGAGGGGGGTCACATGAGGGTCAGACGGGGTCACGTGAGGGTCAGGTGGGGTCACAGAGGGTCAGACGGGGTCACAGAGGGTCAGACGGGGTCACGTGAGGGTCAGATGGGGGAAAGACGGGGGCATGTAGGGTCAGACGGGTTCACAGGTAATGTCAGACAGAAGTAAGCCTCGGGTCGGATAGGAAAGCGTCAGGTCAGACGGAGATCAAACGGAGTCAGACAGGTAGGACGGGGTCAGGTGGGGTCAGACGAGGGTTGCCAGCGACTGTTAACTTTAGGGGCGTCTTCGGACGTTGATTTCGCTACTGAGCAGTGGCAGTGACGTTCACTAATTCTCCGCTCAATGACCTCGTATTCCTCACCACGGACACACGTGGGCACAAATAAGCTTTGTCTTGTTGATATCTGCTTATGGCCTAAGCACCCTGATGCCATCTCTCCTTATCGAGATTCAGAGACAGTCCAGCACTTCAAATGTGTCACTTCTCAATACGATCGGACCGATACGCTCCAAGGCAAACAGTGGGATTACAAACGTGACTGACGGAAAACCCCGGGCGACGTGAACTGGACGGCTGGATGAAGGACGAAGGATCTTGCAGGTGTCGACAGCAGGTGAGATGTTAGTCATTACAGACATTTATTGCAACGTGTACGTGGTCGCCGATGGCGTTAAGCATTGATTGACTAACATTGCCGCCAGCCCCGCCCGCTGGACACTTATTAGCATAACACCCTGGCACCAGAGCCGTCTGCTGGCCCGCCTGCAGGCCTCCTCAAGGTCGGCACCATCGTACGGTGGCCGTCGCCACTCCCAAACCCAGCAATGCCGCCTGACGCTCTGCTGGTCGTCCCCGGGGCAAACCCGCTGCGCCTTCGTCGCCGACCCCACCTCAGGGAATACGTCCCTTATTGAAACAGCCCGCTCGCTCTCGGTCCCTGTTGTTGTGAGCCGCCCGGACGGAGGTGTGGCGGAAGTTGGATGAAGTAGGGTGCAAGAAACGTGCAATTAGGGTGCAGGTAGGGTATGGGTAAGATGTAGGATGTAGGATGATGATTTGGGTTTAAGTGCGCCGCAGCTACTAGGCTATGTGGCGCCCATTAAGATGTAGGAAGAGCACAAGTAAGATGAAGGTACAATGTCGGCAAGATGCAGGTAGAGTGGAGGTAGTGTATAGGTATGGTACAGACCGGGATGAAGATATGATTGAGACCGACCCCAGCCACCCACCCAGCCCCTCTCAGACTCCACATGCCATAACGTCATCACTTCAGCTTGGCGGAGGCGGGACCAAGCCACACCAGGTTGGCCGGCTGCCAGTGGCCAGGCCGAGGTAGGCCCCCACCACACCACAGAGGATGTGCCGTGTTCAGCTGGTGCAGGCGGCAGGTACCGTTCACCTGCAGCAGCCCCCGGGCAGGGCGGGCCGCGGACGCAGACCGGACAGACCACTGGTGTTATATCCCCGCAGCCCTCCTCACAGCAGTAGTGGGTTGACACCGGTATCCCTCAATGGGCCTGTTCCCGTCGTACATCTAACCGCCTCTAACCTCAAGTTGCTCAAACTGCAACTGCTCTGTGTTAAAGAATACGACTGGAGCAAGTGGGAGCAGTTTGGAGGAGGTTAAAGGTGCGACGGGAACAGGCCCATTGAGAACTACATCCCCTGAACCCCGCTCACTCAGCTCCGCAGCATCTGACGGCATCCAGACCACCCTTTTGCTTCCAACTGTTTCTTTTGACCCCTTCCCACTCCCCTCTCCTCTCGTCTCCCCTTCCTCCTCTCCTCCCCTCAACTCCCCCGCCGTCCGACTCACGTCATCCTCGGGTTCGACCACGATGGGCTCGTCCGTGGCGGCGGACAGTGGCGGGCTGCGGCCTGCCGACCCTCCGCCAACCGTCATGTGCGTGACGGTGACGCCGGCACCCTCGTCTCCCACCTCGATGATGTTAACGTGCTTGCTCTCCCGCTGGCCGGGACCGCCGAGAGAGGACGCGTCACCCGGCAGCTGTGGGGCGCAGAGAGGGCAGAGGTCAGGTCAGAGAGGTCACAGGTCAGGTCACAGCTGCAGCACACGGGGCGAGGTCAGGTCACCAAGGTCACAGGTCAGGTCACAGCTGCAGCACACGGGTCGAGTGATCTTCACGTGCCTGAGCCGGGGCACAACACGACTGATTATTGTCCACGTATGACCGCAAAATAGTATCAATACAATGCTATCATTGACGCAAGGAACACTGGACAGAAAAACGAACAACTTTCATGATCGCGAAACGTGACCATTCTCGCCGATTGCGTGCATGTGTTTCGACCAATGAGCGACATAAATAATACCACAGCATATTAGTTTGAGCGCTCCAGGTCACAGCTCGAGCTAAACGCTCCAGCTCGCGGCGCTGTGTGGTGGCTGAGTTGCGCCATAGGAGCGATTATGACACCCTGACAATGTATGGCAGTGGGCGGCCCCGCAGACAAATCGTCGGCGCGCAAAACAGACACGAGGCCAATGATTGGCAAAACGCCGCCACCACACACGGCGCAGTTAATGACGGACTTAACGCTCAAAGGTGAAAACGACCAAAAAAAGCATAGGAAACGGCACAGCGCTCCTGGCAAAACATACACACACATACCGGCCTACTGGGTCCTAGTATGTACTTACCTGTAACAATTGACGGATACTCACCAGGTCCCAGGTACTCACCTGTAACCATTAACGGAACCAGGAGCGACTTACCGAGTGATGTGCGACCTCCTGTTGATAGTCTGCAATACCAGCTTACTGACAAATGTGCGACCCAATACCAGCTTACTGACAAATGTGCGACCCAGGGTTGAAGTGCAGCCGGGTCGGAGTATCATGTAACGTTCACTCTAGGTCACCAGAGGTCACTGTCTGTCACATATCATCCCGACACCGACCAGGCAATCACCGACACCGCTGCCTGGATTGTCACCACGGCACGGAAGTCCATTGTTGCACCCTCACCCACCTGACCTGACCCGACCGAGGCGTTCACCAGGCTGACCTGACCCGACCGACGATAGAAAGTGTGAACGGCAAGTTCCGGCTGACTGGCTGCAAATGACCGAACATTTGCGCCACAGCGGAGCCTAAGTCCACATAACTCATTTCCGCGCGGAGCACTTACGCTGTCTAGATCGAGGATTTATGTGCGCCCAGAATAGTGATAACATATGGTGTCCGCAATCGTAACGCCATGTTCTGTTCCGCATGATTGCGCGTGTTGCAATACGCCATATCGTCCTTCCGAGCAAAGGCGAGCATGTCGGCGGCAAGCGGGACACCACTGAGTACATCAGATAACGTGTACGTCTCATCTGCCGCCCAAACTGCCGCAGTATCTCCCCCTCCTTCTGAGCTGAGACAAATCAGCACATCCCTCTCCTTCCTAGCAGAGACCAATGCCTCCCCTCCCAGCGGCAGCCTCTCGACCTCTCTGCAGTCATTCCCCCGGCCCCCGCAGCGCGGCGCCAAATGACCGCCGCACCCCGCCCACACACAACACACACAGCCACCAGCAGACAGGCGCCGCTGCAGCGAGGAGTAGATACACTCCACACTCAGCGGCGGTGGCGGTGGCGGCGGCGGGCGAGCAACAAAGCAGCAGCAGCAGCAGCGGTAACAGCGGCAGGATCGCCGCAGGGTAACATTATAAGACCGGGCGGCCGGAGAAGGGCGGACAGTGTAGAGATTTACACCGCGGTCGGCGCCCGGCACACAACAGACGTGCCCTCCCCCCTCATACAGCCAGAGTGGCTGTACGCAATACAAGTCCATTCAGCCATCCAGAGAGCCGAGCAGACACACGGATATGTCTCTATCTAGAGTTTGCACAGATTACTCAGACACAGATGCAAAGTCCATGTCTACGTTAAAAGGCTTGACAAATGCCGCAGCCCCCGCAGAACACAGGCTTAAAGGGCTTGGGGTACTTCTGGTAGGTAGGTACTACGGGTTTACCACTGGCTAGTCAGTCAACCATACATGCTTTTCACTGCCTGTTAATTAACTCGTTTGGAAACAGCTCAATACTTCCACTGCCTGTTAATTAACTCGTTTAGAAACAGATCAATACGTCTGTAAACGAGCTCAACATGTGTATAGAAAGACTCCACAGTCCAGATGCAGCAGTGCGAGCCGCGCTGTCTTTCCCAGGTGTAACTGCCGTGCAGGTCGACTGGCGTTGTTATCCATCGGCCGATCCTGTCACGCGAAGGCCCGGCTGCCTTTAGAGCGTGGGCGGCGATGGCGTCAATAGATCGTGGGCGGCGATCGGAGGGCATCACGGGGTCCGGACCACCGCGGAGTGCCGCCGATGCCGTCAGCAGTCTGCACCAGTGGTCGCTCCCCTATAGCACGACACCGCCGTGCACCCGATTCGCCGAAGTCGGCCGCCATCACTCCGGCCGCCGCCGCCGCCGGGCTGGGCCGAGTCCACAGCTCGACTCGGGTAACTATCGACTCCGACTCCGACTCCGACTATCCTGATCAGACTGAGATCGCCACCGGCCGCCATCACTCCCGCCGCCGCCGCCACCGGGCTGGGCCGAGTCCACACTCCACAGCTCGACTCGGGTAACTATCGACTCCGACTCCGACTCAGACTCAGACTATGCTGATCAGACTGAGATCGCCACCGGCAGCCGCACGACCGACTGGTGCCGTGCCAAGAATACCACCCGAGTACCGACCGGCTCTGACGGGGCGAGCCGCGCCCAGAATCCTACGTCATGCCGCCGCGGTGTGTATACCAACACGCGACGTGTCTCTCCTGCAGGAACTAGGCCTGCCGTCCATTGTACAGCACTGAGACGCACACAGTTCCGACTATGCCGTGGCGACACACAGCCGGCGCCGCTCACTGTCACCGCATCTCCGGACATCGGGGGAGGACAGCACAGGAGGACATCAGAGGACATCAGAGGAGGACATCAGAGGACATCAGAGGAGGACATCAGAGGAGGACATCGGAGGAGGACATCAGAGGAGGACATCAGAGGAGGACATCAGAGGAGGACATCAGAGGAGGACACCAGAGGAGGATATCAGAGGAGGACATCAGAGGAGGACATCAGAGGAGGACATCAGAGGAGGACATCAGAGGAGGACATCAGAGAGGACATCCAGAGGAGGACATCAGAGGAGGACATCAGAGGACATCACAGGAGGACAAGAAGATAGGACATCGAAGGAGGAACATCAAGGAGGACATCAGAGGAGGACATCAGAGGAGGACATCAGAGGAGGACATCAGAGGACATCACAGGAGGACAAGAAGATAGGACATCAAGGAGGACATCAGAGGAGGACATCACAGGAGGACATCATAGGAGGACATCAAAGGAGGACATCAGAGGAGGACATCAAAGAAGGAGGACATCAGAGGAGGAATCAGAGGAGGACACCAGAGAGGATATCGGAGGAGGAAACATCAGAGGAGGACATCAGAGGAGTAGACATCAGAGGAGGACATCATAGGAGGACATCGGATGGAGGACATCAGAGGAGGACATCAGAGGAGGACATCAATGAGGACATCAGAGGAGGACATCAGATGAGGACATCGGATGAGGACATCAGAGGAGGACATCAGAGGAGGACATCAGATGAGGACATCAGAGGAGGACATCAGAGGAGGACATCGGAGAACAGGAGGACATGACAGGAGGACAGGAGGACACCACTGTCGCCGCTCGCTGTCTCCGAACATCTAGAGATAGCGCCACAAACGGTCCTGCCCTGCGGCACAAGGCGCTAGCACACGGTCGTGTGGCGCGACCTCGATCATGTCGTATGTACTCCAGCCGCCGGCGGGGAGACAAAGACGACATTATGGTGGTGGAAAGTTTGAGGTCAGACTGGACGGAGATGGCACACAGATCTATCTATCCAGCGGGCGGCGCCGGCCGGCACAGAGCGGAGGAATCCCGCTGTGTCCAGGATCACAGACGTGGGTCCAGCGCTACCACCGCCGCTGGAAGCAGCTCAGCAGGGCTGGGACAGCTCTGCTGTCACAACAGAGCTGCTATAGCTCTCCAGAGAGAGCAGCATTACTAGACGACAACGCAGCTGCCACAGAGCCCCTGTAGGGGAGAGGGGGGGGGCTGTAGAGACGGGCAGCAGTCTGCACTGAGGAGAGAGGGCAGAGCGCTATCGAACTGCATCACGGAGCGGAGAGAAAGAGAGACGAGGAGAGACAGAAACCGGCACGCCCACTGGCTCTCTATCGCATCTAACAACAGCCGCGTCCGAGCGACAGCGCCTAAATACGACGCAGTACCCCGCAGCTGTCCGTTACGAATCAGCCCTGCCCACGGAGCTGCCCCAAACGAGCTTCCCGAGCTGCTGCAGCCGCCGTGTGGTCGGCTCTATCCGAGCTCAGGGATGATTGGGTTCTGGCGTGCACATATCCTAAACGGCGTAAGCGGCTTAACTAATTGTAAGCCGGAACTCCCGAGATTAAAAGTTCGGTTGTTGTCGGGTGGGAAGCGCACGCAACCGCGCTGGCCAGGCCAAAACAGGATGTTTTTACTCGGTTATCTCCGGATAGCACGAGCCAACCTTTCAGTGGATGTTTGAGGGACTAAAATAACATGAAATACGGTAATATCCGCTCCGTGTATAGCAGCACATCTTCCTGATAGTCAATGTCATCCGAAATAACGAAGACGGGGGTGTGTAGGTCCAGGAGAGGAGACATAAGTGTCACGGGACAGAGGCAGAGTACGAGCACACTGCGTACGGGACCGGTGTACTGTATACAGGACGGGGTCAAGGGGTGTGTACACTGTGCAGGACGGGTGCCATGAAGTGACACCCAGGGCGTCTCCCCTAGCCGAGACACAGTGGGCACACCGTAACAACCCGCCGCTCTGATCAGCCCTGGTCTCCAGCCGGGGCAGGCAGGCCGACATGCTGAATGTGTGCGCTGTTCCCTGCCCGTGGTCTGACACAGGCGCCACGGTGACTAGCCGGTACCACCAGAAGCCGCCGGTATTGACCCAGGGAGGGTGGCGGCACTGCTGTAGGTACACACGGTGCCGCCACTGGCGTGTTGACACACCGCAGCCAACTCCACACGGGCTCTCTGTCGTCTCCGTGACCCCGGAGTCATGGCGAGCAGACACTGACTCCACTGTTCTGTCGTCTGTGTGATTCAGGAGTCATGACGAACCGACACTGACCGCGTACCGCTTCGCTGTCATCTCCGATACCCCCGAGTCACCGTCGTACTTAGTCCCGCGCCGCAGGATGACAACAGATTTCGCAAGCCACCAATATCGCCCCACACCCCACCTCTACCAACAAAGTCGAGTCGAGATCAGATTCGTCTCATCAGTCTCGACACCCGCCAGAGTCTCAGAGAGCGCCCTCGATCTATTGTGTTCCCCAGTGGCCAGGTCGGGCCGGCGGGACAGCGTGATTCGGCTCGGGTCGACCGGGTCACCGCCAACAGACCACGTCAAGTGGTACCTTTCGAAACGGCAGCGGCGGGCCGCGTCACGCAGCCTGGTCCGACACAAGCCCCGACACAGCAGCGCCACGAGACCGGCTCCAGCAGGCGCCACGAGACCTCGGACCCTGGCACTGTGACCGGCACGCGCCGCGCTGTCGCCGCTTTTTACCGGCTCTCAGTGCGAGCGACACACGAAACGTCTTACATCACTCTCACCGGCCGCGCAGGAAAACAGCGCTACTGCCGCCCTCTGCTATCGCAGGCGAAAAATCCACAGCGCTGGAATATGATGACATCATCGGCTTCATTACCTGTGACGCGGCGCGACCCCCGCCTCGGCAGCGCACAGCGTCACCATAGCAGCAGCGTATAACACGGGCTAATAAAGCCAAGCTAGCTGGCGGCGTAACGGTGTCATCAACAGCTCGTGAAGCACGACACGCTGTTGACACCACAGGGTAACGCTAGAGAAGAACTTGGCAAGGCTGAAGGTGTCCAACATCACGGTTACATCTCTAGTGCATATTCATATTAAGCCCATATGGAATGCAGGTTCGTGTTAAAAAGTTCCAATCACATAACTCGTATTAACATTCATATTTTAACGTCCCCAGCGTTCAGCAGTCAACTGACCATCCAGCCACCAGCCTCCGCAAAAAGCATCGCAGACCTGCCAGACTACACATCCCCAGCCCCACTTATACACAACACAGCCTGCTCAGCCGTCAGGGTCACAGGTAAGCTCAGGGAGCGCGCTGCCGTGTGTCGATATCACCGCTGTATCGGCCGCTGCCGGAGCGGGATCGGCGCTCCGTCCCACCCAGACCCGTCCGTCCCGCTCAGACCGGTCTGTGGTCCATGGTCCATTCGATTGCCGGTAGTGGGTAGACAGGGTGTCTAATGGAACACAGAACACAGACACCGCCACCTGGATCTGTTTTGACGAGAAGGTGACGGCACATGGCATAATGAGACCTTCGGACTTCACGCAACACGCTGGCCTGCGCGTCACGGCGTAACGTGACGTGACGCTGCGTGACAGTTTGTGACGTGACACTGCGTGACGCTGCGTGATATGACACTGCGTGATGACAGCTCCATCAAGATGACACCCGTCAGACACGGCTGACGGTCCGAGTCAGAACTGTCCGCAGGGTAAAACACAGGCCATCATCTGCCGTAACTCGTCCACATGTCCAATCCAGCCCCGGCACAGGACAGAGGCAGAGACCCCGAGCGCTGCCGTACGGTCTGCACCCAGTCTATACCTGCCAACAAACCGCGGCTGGACAAGGCCACATGTCCACCACACCGTGGCCGCAGCAGCGGGGGCGGACTGGTCTCACCCTCCCACCCGCTGCCGCAACCTACACAGCTCTCTGCAGCTCTCCACGGCTCTCTAAAGCTCTGTCGCAGCCCTGACAGCCCTCCAGACTGCTGAAACCGGGACAGGCCGGCCTCCGTCAGGGAGTGGACAGCGGGCCCAGACACGCCCTAATAAACCGCAGTCGGACCACGGGAGGGCCGTCTCACACGGCGGACAGCGGTGACTGATCAGAGACGAACGCACTGCTCTTCACTAGCTGTGCTTCTGAAGTAGCCACAACAGATGGACAGCCGCAGGACACGCATCAGACTCAGGGGCCTGGCCAGCGGCGGCCGCGTGATGCCAATACCGTGATACTGCTACTCGCTGAGAGAAGCCGGTATTACTATTGGCCGTGGGTGAGAACGACAGTGACGTACAGCATCAGCCGTGGCTCGGCCACGGTCGCCTGGTAGATCCCAGTACGCACAGAACATCCCCGGCTGCCACGATCCGGTACCGTAACATGCCAGGGAGCACGACCCTGCAGCGAGCAGGTGTCCCTGTGTCGCCCGGTCTGACCGACCGGCCGAACCCTACCACCGGACCCCGGGCCCGAGACCTTCACGACAGACCCCGCGGCCTTCACGACAGACCCAGCGCCCGGGACCTTCAACTTAGACGACAGCAATGGAAATGAGCTGATGGGCAGCGGCGGCGGGTTGACAGCCGGTGACCCAGCCGGTCCTGGGTTATCAACAGAATCGCTGCCGGACGGCGGTAGTGCGGTGGGCCCCTCGAGCCCCTGAACCTTCACCGGGAGCCTCCGGACCGCGCGGCCGGCCAGCGCCGCTCTACTGCCGGCCAGTGACGCTCCAATGCCGGCCAGCGCCGCTCCAATACCGGTCAGCGCCGCTCCACTGCACTGCCAGCCATCTGCTGCGAGATGACAGCTCTGCCAACATGACATCTGTCGCCCTGTCGCCGACTCGACTGGTGTGTCGGAGACATGACGACATCAAACCACATGCCACCGACGACATGCCGCAACGCCGGCATATGGCGACAACAACATTGCTAAATGTCACCCGACGAGTATCGCAATATATCAACTCCTTGCTATACCAATTACAGGTCGCCTTTTCACAACAATAACAACAAACTGCCTGCACACTAAGCAAGTCAAATATTGCAACTTAGCCAAAATGTCACCTAAACAATAACACAAGACCAACACTACCTCTCTGAAGGACAGTCATAACCTGTGAACATGACCTGGTCATTCCTGTAAAGACACCCACCACGCATCGTGCACGGCCCGTACAAACGCCCATTCTAGCGAAATCTCCACACAGAGTCCAGCATAATAACCCAGCGCACATGCCGGCCACCACCCTACCATCACCGTCACCGCGGGGAGATTTCGCATCAGTTGCCTCCCTTCTCCGCACGTGCAAACGTCCGCCCCCGTGGCATTCACCGACCGTCTGCCGTGACCGTGCATTGCATAACACGTACAGCTCTCCGACCCGTAGGCGCGTTTTGCACGGCCGTCACACTGTCCGGCGGACCGTCTGTTTGTCCGGCAGACCGTCTGTCTGTATGTCTGTTTGTCCGGCGGACCGTGCTGTCTGACGGTGCCGCAGTCTGTTGGTGCCGGTGTTGCCCGTCTCCGTCGCGGCCCGGCACGTCCCGCACTGCTGTGTCACCGCTAACCCATTGTTCGTGGCTGCAGCGACACGCAACTTCGGCAGCCTCCCCGTGACTGGAGCAGCTCCGGCAGCCTCCCCGTGGCTGAGCCAGCTCGGTCACACAGCGGGGAGCAGTCTGTAGCTAACCGATATACAGCACACGCACACAGACCGACACACAGCAGGCGGGTTATCCCCGCCAGACGACTGGACAGCAAACTCGACATTCAACTCTCTCAGGACCGCTCTTTGACTGATCATGAGGCATACCTCAGCCGACCCTTAACCTAAAAAACCTTGTTAGTTTATTGAAAAATGGATCGCGCTACAACCAATAAGGCCATTCTGCGCCCCACAGAACAAGCCTTAATTAGACCGTCCACGGCCCCAAGCGGAAAGGCACAGCTTCGGCGCCGAGAACTTAAAATGATCGCCACAGATACCGACGGACCTGACTAAATGGTACAGATAACTACATGTAACCCTGTGCACTTCTGTACAGGTGCCGGTAGACCTGTATCTACTCCAGAGTGACGCCAGCGCCGCTGACGTCTACAGCCGGCCGTGGGCTGACGGTCCACGCGCCGCGGCCTCCCGCCCAGTGGCAATGTCCGGCTGGGCCTCTGTGTGGGACGGGCCAGGTCGCCGCCCGCCCCATCTCATCACGCGTCTCAGCCACTCTCCGACCCACTGACGGTCGACGGTGGCGAGAGGACCTCAGCTGGCGGCAGGACTGCGGCTGGCAGCCTGTCCCAGGACAATCATGAAATCCAGAAGATTATCTAGTGTAATCAAATATATTCCGGTAGAATAGATAATCCGGTAAAATAGCAAGGGAAGGTAAACGCGTCCGTCATGCGTCTCCATTTGCCACTCGAATAACTTTATTTCACGCCAGGTCGGATAACCGACGCAATAGTTTTTCAATCACCCCATCACCGTTATGAACAAAAGGCTCCAACGGCAAAAACCTCCAGAGCTTTGTTTTACGCCATCTAATTTCCCCGCCTGCTGATCGTTGTTTTACAGAGCCTAATTTCTCCCGCCCACAGCTGCCACTGTTCAGCCGCCTCTGTAGCTGTCCATCTCAGGCCTCGGTAGCTATCCGGCGGCGGTGGCAACGTCAACACCATAGCGAGAGCAGCAGGTAGCGGCAGTGGCGGCCACCGATACTACAGACTATTCAGATGTCGGTAACGGGGCCACCGTACTCCCATTGACCCAGCGACGCGTGACTTCAATGGTGCCGCCGTGACGCCGCGTGACCCAGACGGCGCGTGACTCCAATGGCCGAGTGACGCCGCGTGAGCTCCGAGCGTGACGCGACACGGGGCGAAACAGGGGCGGACGGGGACAGCGCAGCGGAGACGGCGTGGTGGAGCGAGGCAGGGTCACCACCGCCGACCGACTCCCGACCTGACCTAGCAGGAGACATTGGGGCGGCAGAGCAGCGGTGAGAGAAACGTCACATACCAAGATATCAGACTGGGCACAGGTGTCAAGAGTGCCACAATCAGAGAGACAGACAGTGAGGAGAAGCTGAGGGTGTCTGGGTGCAGAGGTGAGAAGCTGGTGTGTCTGGGCAGAGGTGCGAAGAGAGCACCACAATCAGGGCAACTGGACGGGGATGGAAGGTCAGACAGAGGCACAGCGGGTCAAACGGAGGCGCGGGAGGGACAATGTCAGACAATGTGACGGAGATGGAGGCCAGGTGAGCAGGCACAGGCACAGACTGAAGACGCATATCAAGTCCCAGATTGTGAGAAACAATAAGTGAGAGAGAAAAAGAGAAGAGCGGGAGAGTAGGAGGGATACATGGGGAAGAGAGAAGGAGACAGGAGAGCATTAAGAGAGATAGCTGGAGGGCTGTAGTGACGAACAGAGCGATACAAACACAGCGTAGGGGGACAGGAGAGAGGCGTGGCCGCTGATCGGAGCCCACGCTACTAAAATACTACTGCGATTGCGTCACCAAAGAGATGCGATTGACCTTGTCAGGAATCCTAGCTGCTTTCAAACACGCCCCTGCACCGATCGATCCAGCCACGCCCAGCAGGCGCCAATGGCCTGTCTGTCAGCACAGCCTCCACACCGACACACGTCTTGATCCAAACCAGCCAGCGTCCTGCGTTGGTGGCCGAGAGCACAACGACAAGCTCAGACAGTATTTGCGTTAACCTGCCAGCTCAGGACGTGGGACCACTGATGACCTCAGCTGGTCAGGGCCTGTCCAGAACAACATTAAGACTTCCCTCACCACCCCTCTCAGCCATTTCCGTTACTCATTATCACCTGTCTGTCTGTCGGTGCGGTGACCCTCAGCAGCAGGGTGTGTAGCCTATCTGACGGACGGAGCTGTCAGTGGTATCAGTCAAAGTATCAGTGGTCACCTGTATGAGTGGCGGTGCGGTGACCCTCAGCAGCAGGGTGTGTAGCCTATCTGACGGACGGAGCTGGGTCGGCCGCTGCTGCTGACGCTCCGCCTCTCTGCGGTGTCCCTCAGTCCTGCAGCGGCCGCCGCGGCCCGGTCCCGCCGCCGTGATTCTGTCGTGATCCGTGATCCTGCTCGTGATCCGTGATACGCTGCGGGTGATTCCGGGACCCCGGGGAGCCTCGTGACCGGGCTCCTGATGCCAATGTCTCCGCCGGTCGGCGGTGCGGTTCTCAGCCTCGTCATCGGCGTCACAGTCGCCGTCGGCAGCGGCAGCAGCGGCGTCGGCAGCAGCGGCATTACGACGCTGCCTCCGTCCGCTGGCCAGCCGCGACGGCGTGATCTTGGCTCGGCTGTCGTTGCGTCGGTACGGACTCGAGTGATGCCGCTGGCTGCCGGCCAGGCTGCTGTAGCCACTGTCCCTCCGGCTCGGATCGTCCTCTTCATCAGACTCTCGTCGACGACGCTCAGACTTTGCAGGGCCGCCATCGTACATACTGACCAGCTTGGCGACGTTTGCGCCACGATTGCCCTGTCTGCGGCAGTCTCTGACGCGACTGCGACGCCGAGAGAGCAGCGAGCTGACAAACTGCTGGTGGTAGTCGGCCGCCTTGTCCTGCAGTCTCCGCACCATCGCCTGGAACCTCCCTCCGCTGGGCGGCGTACCAGCCCTTCCCTTCCCCGGAGCGGCGGCGCTCACGACATAGCGCGGCGTGTTGAAGGCGATCTGCAGCACGGCTCCCGACGGCGGCCGGCCGTCCAGCTCACCCTGCTGCTGATCGGAGTCACCACTGGAGGAGTCGGAGAGAGGCGGGGGAGGCGGCGGTCTCCGCCAGACCGGCCGCTCTCGCACCGGGCCCTGCGTCGTGTACAGCATCGTCCTCTACCGCCTCCCCATCACTGCATCACACCTCTCTATGGCCTCTTCACACCTCTCTCTGGTCTCTTCACAACTGTCCAGCAGACCTCTTCACAACTGTCCAGCTGACCTCTTTACAACTGTCAAGCTGACCTCTTCACAACAGCTGACCAACTTCACACAGTTGACCACCTGTTCATCGCCTCCACACACCTCTAAACACCTCTACACACCTCTCAACACCTCTAAATCTACACATCTGTCCACCGGTCAGCGATACACACACGCACACCCGCCCTCAACTCCAACCCAGCACCGACTGAAGCCGCGGTCACTTCTCCAGAGAACCACCGTCCACCAGTCCCGACGGTGGCGCCACCGCCTCCCGACAGTCAGACTCCGAGTCGCGAACTAACCGTTCGCCGCGCCGCCGCCAGAGCGCCGGAGCGGTAGTAGCCACTAGCCAGTAGACACCAAATCAAAACACAGACTGTAGTGTATACTATACGGGGGCGCCGCCAGCCCGCCACTTTCACTGCTGAATGCGTCGGCAGGGGAGCAGCGCAGGAACGGCGGAGTGCCGCTCATTACTGCCATTCAGCCCGTCCCGCCGGAAACACTATTAACCTCAGCTTGGTCCACGGCTGACTGGGACAGCAGAATGCATATGTGTCGCAGCGCGCGGAGCAGGTCCGACTGCCGGGCAGGCACATGGCCAGTGGAACGATAGCGACCTGCAGCGTGACATGATAAATAACCTGCGACAGGGGCCGATCCTGAACCGGCACACGCTGGTGGAGTCATTACACGTCCAGCTTAACGCCTCGAGCCACGGGTGAGGGCAGGCGACCGTACCATGTCAGGGGAAACTTAGAGGGGTCGCCAGGGGCAACGAGGTCGGATCCTGTGAGCAGTTCGGTACACAGTCCGGCTTGGGAGGGGTTGCGTGATTAGACCACACACAATCCAGCCGGCGGACTGATCGGCGGCACGCAGGCGCGCGTTACGATCGCAGGCACGCGTTACGCAATACCAGCGTGCCTGTGTGCGCTCAACTCGGCTCAGCTGACGGAAGACACAGGCGTGACGGCAGGCTTCGGCCAGCGCCGTGGGAACGCAGCTTCTAACGCTGGCTCTGCGCTGTATGGTAGGCTGGTAGTCAGGTGCGACCAGCTGGCTGGGCAGGCGCCGTGGGAAGGGAACGTGTAGCACGCAGCGGTGACAGTAACAACCCTACGCTGTCACTGTGGGAAGGGAACTTCCCATACCAGTCTACAAGTCTTACAAACAAATAGTCAGTCTTAAAAACTGGCTCGGAAGACTTCATGGGAAGACGACATCTAAAGCTAGTAGCTAAATCCCACCAGCAGACTTGACGTCAGCCAGCCGTACCCTAACGCACGAGTCGTACTCCGCCGCTTTCAGAAGACACCAGTTCGGAGCCGACTGGCGCAGAGAGCACGGTGCACCACGCAGGACAGCACCCGGGGTCAAATCCCTGGGCGGGCCGCTGAAACAGTCGACCGGCCCCCATATAATAACCCTCGGAACAGGGTGGGAGTTCCAGCACCATGATCCCAAAGAGGGTACGGTGCTTGATCCACAAACCAAACCACGCGGGACGGGTTGGACAACACCAGTATCACGCGGAGCCGCCGACACAGCACGACACGTCACACGGGAAGAGGCACCACCAGTTCCACCGCGTCAACCGGACACGGCTCAAAACTTCCCGGTATATCACGCAGCGATGTCAGCTCATCACGACCCCTCCCTGCTCTGTCCTGCTCTGTCCCGATCTACTCAGCTCTGTCCCGATTTACTCAGCTCTGCCCTGCTCTGCCCTCCTCTATCCTGCTCTACCCTGCTTTGTCCACTGCCGACATCTCTGCCCAGATAGAAAGCCAGCCGGCGCTTCTTCACGAATTCTCCACCAGGCGGAAACAAAGCCAGCGCCTCTGGCGCAGCGGCAGTGAAGCGCGAACGCTTTCAGACACGAGTCCGAAGCGAACTACGCGACATGAGGCAGAAGTTGGCGCAATCACGGAAAGTGCCGAGCGTGGGACCGGGCCGGTCCCGCCGGCGAAATCTCTCTGCCGCTCCGGCCGGAGCAGGCCGAGAACCACAGCGTGGCGCAACGTGCAGATCATCCGGCAGCTTTTAATGTTGAAATATGAGCGACGTGGGGGCTAATGCAAACGTGCAACTCGGCCAGATCTCTCCTCTAATTAGGCTCAGAATCAGCTCACCGACAGCCACTCACGCCGAAGTGTTGAGTAAGACACCAGCAGCTTGGTGGCAGCTGAAGCCTTAGCTGGTTCCCGGCTTACGCAGACCCACCATATTCAACTGAGTAGCTCAGACAGGCGCAACGTGCAGATCGATCCGGCAGCGGTGGCAGGGGGCACCAGGCCTCCAAACACAGCCGCATCTGGAGACGCCAGGGGGAGCCGCGGGGTACCATACCTTCCCAGTACAGTAGTCTGATGGCCGTCAGGAGATCATGGTATCCGCGCTACCGATCCATCTGCCACTGACACTACCACTACCGCTGCTGCCTCCGGAGGTCACCGATCCATCGGCCGGCTGTCTCAGACCGCTACCGGCGCAGTCTAATGACGCATCTAATGACGCAGGTGATGACGCAGTGATGACGCATCTCATGACGCTCATACTGCCACAGGTCCAGTAACGCACAGAGCGCGTACAGCACCTCTGGCCTCCAGCCACGCGTGGAAGTCAACGAGCCTCACACGCCGGCCATCAGATGCTACATTTCACCGTCCATTTGACGCTCGCTTCAGCCGCCGATTCGATGGTCCACCACAGCACCGCAGATCCGCTAATATGTGGTGGCCGTATAAAGCCACAGGTAACCACTGTGGCCGCAATGGGGCGGCGGAGGCACCGCAGGGTCGCGAGACGACGCGGTGGTCTAGGTATGCACTCTATGTACTCAGCCATGTCGCGGATATCCGATTTTTACATCGCGTTTGGCTTAGTGGAAATGTCGTAGAGGCGAGCCGGAGGAAAACTTGTAAACATGCATCGCACCGAAATAAACCGAGTACGACCTGCGGTCGGTGGGAAGCGAAAAGATCGCGGGCGAACCTGCGCGAGACCTGTTTACCAGGGATAACCAGCGTTGCCACTTACAGTTGTGATGTCATGCATCCACAGACTACCTTCGCTGTCGAATCGCCACACGAGATTCGCTTATCGCTTTCTTTTAGTTTGATTCCGACCAAAGACTTCCTTTAAAATGCCGCTCACCAAACATGCAATCCCCCATTTAAGCGACACAAACTCCTGACCACATGGTGGTCAAAGGGATAACTCTTGACCACAAGCAGTGACCACAGGGTGACCCTTCTGGACCACAGGGTGACCCTTCTGGACCACAGAGTGACCCTTCTGGACCACGGGGCGACCCCTCTAGACCACAGGGTGACCGATTGGCTGTTGTGTCTACCCCAGCAGAGCCTGAGTTGGGATGCTGAGACAGCGCTCCCCAGACCGGTCAGCGATCCGAGCTGTTTATTGTTCATACATAGAGCGGCACATGCGCGGTTACCATGGTGATGGAGGTGAACTATCAGGAGCCGCTGTATGTAACGGAGGCAGAGATCTGCCAGGCCTACAACAGGCTTCTGCTGAGTAATGATTCCCAATATAAAATATACAAAATCCTGTACCTGAGTATGACATCACGATTTAGGCACATACAAAATAGACAGAGCCAAGGTTATCCCGACCGACGATCACAGAACACGCACCAAACCACGCGGATGACGTGGTAGGCAGGTGTGTGTGCGTAGGACGTGGCCTAACCAGCTGAATGAAGCACCCACTCTGTCTCCATAATGGGCCACAATAATCCCACCACACAGTGTCATAATTTACATCTCCAATCGCGTCCTATTGCCGAGACCGGCAACTCCACCCATACTAGTGTTATATTGTGCGATGTTATAATGCCCTATGTTGCGCAGTCTAATTGCTGCAACGGCCAAAGTTGGCAACACCTAGCCACCAGAACACTTAACGAGGTAGGTATTTCTCTATAAATATCACTCAGAATGACACAATACTGAGCCACTGGGCGATGGAGCGATTTCCAAACGCTCTGTATCTATAATTCCTCCCTGCAGTCACGGCTCGCCGCAGCAGTCAAATGGCGGAGGTAATGCCTTTGTGGCGTGACTGACAAGACGGCCAGCATTCTCAGCGATAGGCGGTTAGCTGGAACGCCGTCAGAGCCGGCGTACGTTGTACCAGAGCGGCGGCCGGACGACGTAACGTCAAGGTCAACAGCAGGACGCTGCCCCGACAGGCCACATATCGTGAGCGGGTGAGAATTAGTTGATATCATACTGAGATGCAACTACAGGGTGGCGTTGGTCAAGTTATGTTCAGCCGTGAGGTTTTTAGAGTGCTTAGAGTCATAGCAACAACTAAGACAACATTTAAAAACAATGTCTTTGGAATTTCGGATGCGACTTAAAAAAGCGTGAATTGGCAACATTCAAACGTAAAATCTCTAGTGAAACGTGGGTAATACGTGCGCTAAAATGTCCTCTTACCGGAAACACTGCCCATGACCATGAAAATAATCCACTTACAGCAAATCGAATTCCAATCTCCGCGCACACGGCTGGCATGCGACATAACGACTATAACCCAGCGCTATACGACCTGGCATCGTGCCTCGTCAATACATGCAGATCAATCTGTCTGATAGTCATCAACTCGTGGAAACATCTAATACGACATCTGTCGACTTCAACCGACAGGGTCACGGTCGAACGTACACGCAGAATGCAAATACAAACGCTCAGAAGACTTGCACGAGATGCACAATTTAGCCACATCCGCCATGAGCTTGACCTTGCAAACTCCAACGTCACGAGAGAGCTATAGCTTCAAAACTTAAGAACTCCAACATCACGAGAACTATCAAGATTTATCTGAAACCTGTATGCAGACATTTACTCGTTCGCGTCACCGAATTCGGGAGAAAATCCATCATAGGCACCATAACAGATGACAGGTGCCGTCCTCGCCTGTATCGCGACACAACCCCAGCCCCGTGCGATCCAGCCCGTGACACCAGCGCGACCTCGACACTACAGAGCCGCCAGATAGGCTATCGGCCGACACACAGGAAGGTCGATCGTGACGTGTCGTGTCGCACGGGAAGGTCACCCGTGTCGCACGGGAAGGTCACCGTGTCGCCGTGTTATCCGCGACACCGCACCGCACGGGCCACTCTGTCTGGCGGGACAGACAGACACACATACACAGACAGACAGACGGACAGACGGGGCAGAGCCGGCGGATGTGTCGGCCAGGGACACAGCATCGCACCATACACGGCACCGCCGTCACCATTGACATGACAACAGCGGGCACATCAATGGACTCTGCCCCGCCCCTCCACCCCGCCCGCCCGCCGACTGTTACCAGATATCATCATCTGGCAGCCCGCGCCACTCCGCGACCCCCGCACCCCTCCCCGTCCGCCGGAAGGAAACAAAGCTCACAGGAATGTTGTCGGCAAACACCGGCGCCAACCCGCCCGGAACGTGCCCCGGCGTATAGCCGCCAGCACGTACGGGGTACGGCCAGCGACATAATGCAGGATGTAAGCTGCAGGGGCATAAGGTGCGGGTGCGCGGCTGTCGTCGGCAGTCCATGATGGGCCAGCCGAGCGAGGCAGTCGCGGAGCAGCAAGGTCCAACGTAACGGGACGCAACCTGTTCGGTCCTCAGCAAGGACCAGGCTGGACGCAAGGCTGGAGCCCCGCTCCCTCCCTTCAGTGCTACAATCACCCTGAACGTGCACAGATACGACGTCCAGGCACAAATGTCTGTAACAGTGTACAACCGTACAGGTGCACTCCCGTGACTGATCCGTTCACCCTTGCAGCCATGTCGCACTTACAGGAGGACGGCGCAAATGCTTGCGAAGTCACCCTGGCGCACCCAGGGAAGTTCATGGAACCAATCCCTAAGACGCCCGCAGCGCGCATTACATTGCAGTGCAAGCAGCGCTGTTTGTGGGTTTTCTTCGCTTTACGAGAGTTTCGCATAGTCCTTAATTGTAGTAATGTTTGCATTTTCAGGCGAACAGAGGTCTCCCGTCACAGGCTGTCTGCTCAGTCTTCCTTAATCGAGCCTGTCCACCGCAGGTGAGGTTCCTGTGATCACCGCAGGTGTAGCTGTCGTCAGTGATGTCAGTGACAGCGGCTAGCGGCCCTCCGACCACAGCTGAGGCTGCCAAATAGCTTTATATCTGCGGCTGAACATGTAGATGTGGCCGAGGAGCCCAATCGACCAAATCTACGACCCTGTTGACAAATGCGACAAAACGGTGGGTGATTGAAGATTAATTTTAATTTAAACTACTAGCACAAGTGTTTTCGACCAACCGGTTTTCATACAAAAATGTGTCGCCGTAATATTAAACATCCGTAGGTTTGTCAATTAAGATTATATGACTCACCCCTGAGTACCATCCACGATAACCACAAGGCCGCCCGTTTCCTTGAGTGAGCGATTCCTGCCCACGACTGGGCGGTCACCCGTGATAGCCGTATAATCACCACCACTCACCGCCTAATCACCGCACACGGAGCGCCGGCCGCCGGTCACCCAGATGTAGGCCTAGGTCAGGCGGGCCTGCAGTCCAAACACGATAACACTCGCACTATTAATACGGCCGGGAGATAAACACTCGCCACCACCTCCGCACCGTCCACCCAGGTGATAGCAGAGGAGCCACGCGTCTGGCATCACTGATGGTCACGCACAGCGACCGGGGGCAGGACGGAGCCGGGACCGGGAGTATGCTGCGCCAGCGGCGACCGGCCAGCCTGGGCGGGGCGACTGCGTGCGCGTGAGACCTGGGCACTGCAATGGTCAATGGTCAGTGTGACCTGCCCCCCCGGGGGGGGGGGACATCCGGGACCTGTCGACATCTCTCGTCAACATCTTCACCGTCGACATCATCTCGTCTCGTCAACACATCAACGCATACTACGGAAGCCAGGCTGGGTCTGGATAGGCCAAACCCAGAAGAGCCAGGCCAAGCCAAGTCGAGCCGAGCCGGGATGGGATGGGATGGGATGGGATGGGCCGAGCTGGTCCATTCAGCAGAGCTTCCATAACAGGCGCCCAGCGTCCTGCGGCTTATCACCCGGCGGCCGGGCTGGAGCGCCGGGGAGCGTCGCCGCTGCCGAGTAATTGCCCTCCTCTAAAGCCATATCGGGCGTCAACGGGCGATTTATCTCGCAAGCGCGCCACAAACGTGTCGGCACAAGGTCGCGCGCGGGCCCGCACCGCCACCGGGACCGGGCGGGAGGTTATCGGGAACCGAGCGGAAGGTTACTCAGTCCTCACACCCACCCGCGGGTGACACGGCAGCGGCCCGATATGGCAGCGATATGGCAGCACTCTGACGCGACCCAGATACACGCTGCGTGCTAATGCTGGCGGACGGAAACGGTAAGCCCATCCACACGGGGGAGGGATGAGTTCCGACACTGTGCCCAGCTGGAGAGCCAGAAGGACAAGGAGGGCAAAACATGGGCAGAGGAGTAACCCGCCGAGTCATTCCGAGGAGCAGGGCGCCGCGTGAGCTACGGCTGCCAATCATACGAGTCAGCGATTATCTCTCCAAGGACATCTCGTAGTTAATAGTAGGCCGTCAGCTCAGTGTTTATCAATCAGCCTCATATCGACAAATGATGCGATTTCGAATGCCATCGGGAAACTTTAGAATACATCAAGGCAACGATTAAATCACAAAACACCTACGCCTTTCTTTAACGACGCCCGTGCCATACTGCGACTTCGTGCGATACTTTCGGGCCCCAATCGAAACCCCGAGGCCGAAGGCGTGTCTCCCTTTACCCACCCCACTCACGTCGCGTCTCTAACACGGGTCTGCAGCGGGCGATGACGCCATATAGTCTGCATATTCATACCCTGCTCGGGGTCCCCAGGCGACATAATGGGCGTTCTGCTCCGCGGTAATACGGCCGCCACCGAGCCGAGATAAAGGAACGATCGAGACGTCGCACGTCACAGCGCCGGGCCGCTATTGAAGCTGTCATTATTGACGCCGCGGGAACGGCAATTAGCTGCGCCGAGAGCGCCCCCGGCAATCAGGTCACGAGGGCTGGGGATAATAGGCACACGCGCAGCCAGCCAAGGCCCTGGAACGACGCAGCCATCAAAACGATCGGCTATGTTACGCGCCGAAGAGCCGAACTCGAGGGAATGCAGTTACTTCACGCGATCGAGACCGTGTTTTATATCAGTCGTTTTAGGGGTTCATGGCATGAATAGTGAATTTCCGTTCACAACAAAGTACCGCACGATATAGACGCGATGCCATAGCTAAGCATCGTAAAGACACCACCCAGTTTGGCTTCACAAAAGTTATGTCATGCAGTTTTGCTTGAACAACAACCCAGGCAGTACCTAAGGCCGGAATTCTTTTCAGCACGATAATACCCATAGTGCCAGCCAGGCAGTGCATCACTATTTACTGCAAACTTCGGTACAAGGCCACGAATCCCTTCTAAAATAGCCTGACACGAAAACACCTGCATCGCGTACCCAGCATCTAATGCGCATTCCACTGGACTATAGTTTCACCAGAACGGACATGAAATGCCCGACGAGCGCAGCGCACCGTTGCCATGACAACCAAGCTCCACCACCTCGCCTCGTGTTCGCCGCCTCGCCAACAACCGTCTCCGGGTTCAGCCGGATGAACTTCAACACGCCGGCGGCTCCCCAGAGCGGCAAACAATTACCGGAACGCTCGCGGCTTGTTTGTAGTAACGAGCTGGTGCGGCGGCATAAGATTTACCGGCACCCCCGCTATCCGGCCCCGGACGGGGTAGATCGTAAGGAGGTGTTACGGCAGGCAGCGGAATGGCAGCGTATCCGTGCGTATCCGTGTGCATCCGATATACAATGACGGAGAGGTAGCAATGGTGGTGCGTAGGGCAGGTGGGAGGAAGGTGTGTGTGGGTGAGGGGAGGGTGAGGGGGGTACTGAGTCATCCGGTGGATTGAGGTGCGTCAGATGAGCAAGCGAGTTCGGGATGGTATCTATTCGCTGGGTTGGTTCGGATGGCTTTGCCGCGAGAATCGTTCATTAGTCGTTACAAATAGTTAGGTGAATAATAATAGTGGTAGGTACAATATGAAGTAGTAAACCGAAGGAATATTTTAGAACTATGTGAAACAACAGTCAACACTATTCTTTAGATAGTAGGATAAATAGTAGGTTGCTATTACAATTACCGAATTGCCGCGGCGGGTTACATGCGTAGAATCGATGACAAGCGCATGACAGCTATGTTTCGTCCCTTCCATACCAAGTACCTAATCTGAATGAACAGGAAGCCACCCATCTCTATTACAGAGAAACCCACCTGACAACACCAGCATCAACCACATGTCGAGCCGGACAGACACAACACGCCGTCATGTCCAGGAGTCCATTCTCTCGCCGGTGAGTGACGGGCCAATGACGGGTATTTGACGACACGGTAACAATGTCATCCAGCGACTACACAGAGTGCCTGTGACCCTGTCAGTTACGCCGTCCGTCACCACGACAGGCGGAGCTTGTGAGTAACGTGCGGCAACATCCCTGATTACGGAGCACTCTGAGCCATCGCCATCGGTTGGCCAGGCGAATAGCCGCACATAATGATCATTATTCGGGCCTAAAGGGCGCTGGGTGCTCCGGGCCAGGCCACGCAATAGATAAACGATCCACCCGTCTTTGCTCAACCCTCCTGCCGCCTTGAGCGCAGGGCCGGCCCTCAGTCGCCGGCTCGAACTAACACCAAACAGCACTCTCACACGCCGCACATCGTCCAGTGCCCCCGCCGCTCACATGCAGACCAGACGGGCGATTAAAAGCCGCTCCCACTCGCCACCATACCACCTGGCATGCATGTTTAACTCCGCATCTCGCCGCATCGCAGCGAACCGCACCCACTCCTCAACGGGGAAAACGTGAGCAAAACTTGACGGAACCAAGATCGGGATGAATATCAAACACGTTGCACACAAAAACGTATTATAGAAGCCCATGGGCTTGCGATATTCGAAAACTTATTAGGTCGTTAGGTTGCAGCTATTTATCCCGACAGAAAACGCAAGCTTTTCATAGCACAAATTTAAAGGTTTGTATAATAGCGTGGTGAGTTTTCATCACTTTTTCATCTGTCCCTCCAAAGCAGCCGGTTCACCACCCGACCCGATCGCCTCCCGCGGGGTCAGAGGTCCCGTGACAAACACCGGGCACGTGCCGTGACTGCTGATCCTCCCTCAACACAATGACTGGTGATTCCTCCCTCCCCGCGGCAGCAGCAGCGGCAGCGGAGGATAAGCCCGGCTCACAACAACCCAAACACGCCGTGTTTACATCATCCGCGCACAGCCAAACGTGCCGATAAATCCGGCCAAACGTGCCGATAAATCCCCACACCGGTAGCCTGGAATGTTATCGTCGTGTCGAGCAGCGTAGCGGCTGCAGCTGCTGCTCTGTATCGCCGACATACAGCTCGATAGATCAGACGTTACAGGGCAGCCCGGAGCCGCCGCCGCCGCCGCCGCCGCCGCCTCACGGAGGCTCGTTTGTCAACAGTGAGCGATAAAGCGATCAGAGCCGCTGTCCTGCTACACCCAGAACACAATCAGCGCCTGTGATGGGTGAGGGGCGGGACGGGGCGGCATAGGTGGAGGCGCACACGTGCTGTGCGAGATGCGAACTAAGACGGCACGCCGGCTCCAGCAGCAGCCAGCAGCAGCCAGCAACAGCCAGCAGCAGCCAGCAGCAGCCAGCAGCAGCCAGCAGCAGCCAGCAGCAGCCAGCAGCAGCCAGGCCAGCAGCAGCCGGACAACAGCCAGCAAGCGGCGAGCCAGCAGCAGCACAGCAGCCAGCAGCGCCAGCAGACAGCAGCAGCAGCCAGCAACAGCCAGCAGCGCCCAGCAGCAGCCAGCAGCAGCCAGCAGCAGCCAGTAGCAGCAGCAGCCATAGCATACGGATTATGTGCTGATAATAGTTCTGAATAACTTTATGATCCGTATGCTGGACAGCGGGTATTTATTACAGTTGTAGTTGGAAGTGTGGAACTTGGTAGTTCCAACTCGTACTTAGTACAAACCTCCAACGAGGTCACGTATCACAAAAGTACGAGACATTTAAAATCGGAATACCGTGCTCCTAGATGGCTTACTGGAAATCAGAGAGAGGCTTTGTATCACTACTACGTCCTCAGTCACTTTCGGATGCACACTTATCAGACCAAGTATCTAGAAATAGCACAAGGCGTCTGTAAATTTTCCTTACATCAACTGATTTAGTGTTCGATTGTTTCCATAATAAACACATAACGTCCTGGACAGTATCCTGGTAATTCGACCATCCAAAATGATCATGTCCAGCCCCGTGTACCCCGACGCTTCAGCTCCGTGGTAAGCAGCAGACAGGAGCCGCCGCGGTGTTACCAGCGTGTCACTCCCGGTGTCAACAGTCGGGGCGGGCCACCTCAATGGCTCCCGACAGAGACATACGGCCACTCTGATTACCGTCCGACAGGCGAGGGGGCGGCCCCACACACAGCCGAGGGCGGCCCCACACACAGCAGAGGGCGGCCCCACACAGCCGGGGGCGGCCCCACACACAGCAGAGGGCGGCCCCACACACAGCAGAGGGCGGCCCCACACACAGCAGAGGGCGGCCCCACACACAGCGAGGGCGGCCCTTACACACAGCCAGAGGCCGGCCCCACCACACACGCAGAGGCGGGCCCCACCACACAGCAAGAGGTCGGCCCCACACACAGCAGAGGCGCGGCCTCACACACAGCAGAGGGCGAAATCACACACAGCAGAGGGCGGCCCCACACACAGCAGAGGGCGGCCCCACACACAGCAGAGGGCGGCCCACACAGCAGAGGGCGGCCCCACACAGCCGAGGGCGGCCCACACCAGACGAGAGCCGCCAACACAGCGGGCGGCCACAGCACAGCAGAGGGCGGCCCACACACAGCCAGAGACGGCTCCACCAAAGAGGGCGCACCACCACAGCCGAGAGCGCCC
This sequence comes from Semibalanus balanoides, assembly GCA_014673585.1. Classification (NCBI taxonomy): domain Eukaryota; kingdom Metazoa; phylum Arthropoda; class Thecostraca; order Balanomorpha; family Balanidae; genus Semibalanus; species Semibalanus balanoides. Next base: position 80,227 of record VOPJ01010515.1, on the reverse strand, counting down.
CACACAGCCCGAGGGCGGCCCCCACACACAGCAGAGGCGGCCCCACACACAGCAGAGAGGCGGCCCCACACAGCCGAGGCGGCCCCAGCACACAAGCAGACGGGCGGCCCCACACAGCAGCAGAGGCGGCCACACAGCAGAGGGCCGGCCCCACACCAAGCAGAGGGCGGCCCCACACAGCCGAGGGGCGGCCCCACACAGCAAGGCGGCCCCACACAGCCGAGGGCGGCCCACACAGCCCGAGGGCGGCCCCCACACAGGGGCGGCCCCACACAGTCCGAGGCGGCCCCACCACAGCCCGAGGCGGCCCCACACAGCCCGAGGGCGGCCCCACACACAGCCGAGGGCGGCCCCACCAGCAGAGGGCGGCCCACACACAGTAGAGGCGGCCCAACACACAGTAGGGGCGGCCACTACACAGCAGAGGCGGCCCCACAACACAGCATAGGGCGGCCCCACGACAACAGATTAGAGGCGGGCCCCACACACAGTAGGAGGCGCCCAACACAGCAGAGGGCGGGACCCGCACAGCCACAGTAGAGGGCGCCCCACACACAGTAGAGGGCGGCCCCACACACAGAGAGGGCGGCCCACAACAGCAGAGGGCGGCCCCCACACACAGTAGAGGGCGGTCCCCTACACAAAGCAGAGGCGCCCCACACAACAGCAGAGGGCGCCCCACACACAAGCCGAGGGCGGCCCCAAAACACAGCAGAGGGCGCCCCACAACACAGCAGAGGGCGGCCCCACACACAGTAGGGGGCGGCCCCACACACAGCAGGGGCCGGCCCCAACACAGCAGAGGGCGGCCCAACCACAGCACGAGGGCGGCCCCACACACAGCAGAGGGCGTGCCCACACAGTAGAGGGCGCCCGCACCACACAGCAGAGGGCGCCTCACCACACACGGAGAGGCGGCCCACAGCACAGCAGAGGCGGCCCCACACACAGAGAGGCGGCCCCAAACAGCAGAGCGCCCACACGACAGTAGAGGCGGCCCCACACACAGTAGGGGCGGCCCCACACACACGCAGAGGCGACCCCACACACAGCCGTCGAGGGCGCCCCACACACAGTAGAGGGCGGCCCACACACAGCAGAGGCGTAGCGGCCCAAACAGCCGGCGATGATGATGCTGAACACAGGCAGCGATATGTCCACCGCCCCCGCTGCCTCCCACCGCCTGTCTGTATCACTAACACGTACACCAGCTCGCTGCCCACACGGCTGACCCGACACGTCCACACAAACGATCTGACACCTCTCAGTCAGGGCGCCTGCCACCGCTGCATCCCAGCGGCTTTACACGGCGTTCTTCCGCCCACAAAGATGACCTCACACGTCCTCACAAACGATCTGACACACTCGCAAGCCCCTCTGCCACCGCTGCATCCCAGCGGATTCACACAGCGTCCATCCGCCCACACAGCTGACCTGACACGACCTCATCCTCCCCCACCTCTGTCTCCTAGGGAGACCGCCAGGGGGCGAGTACAGCATATGACTTCATTGGCGATACCCCACCCGGGTGGCACCGCATTATGAGCGACTCCCGAGTGGCCGGGAGGAGCTCTGTATAGCTGGGAGTGACTCAGAGCACCTGCAGTAGATTGTCAATTGCTCAGAGTAGCTCAGAGCTGGTCGGATAGGTACAGAAAAAACCGGAGGAAGCTCACGGCAGGTCGGAGTAGTTTGGGGCACCTCACAGCAGCTAGGGGTGTCTGCAAATAGTTCAGAATAGCTCTGAGCAGCTCGCCACATACTGACATACCTCAGAGTAGCAGGGAGTAGCTCAGAATGGCTCGGAGTAGACCAGGGCGGCCCGCAGACGGCTCTCCCCCCGCTGTAGCTCAGAATGGCTCGGAGTAGACCAGGGCGGCCCGCAGTCGGCTCTCTCCCCCGCTGAGATGTAATCGCTGCACATGGTGTCAGCGCTACTTACACCGCCTCATACTAACCGAGTGTCGGTTTCCAACACACGGACAAACAGCTGTCGGGCCAGGAAGCGCCCAGCAGTGTAACGGGAGAGGATGTAATGGATCTCAGTCGACACATCAGCGGTAGGAGATAGGAACTGTGAGCTGTAGACTGTCGGCTCACACTGGAATGAACCGATTCGTAACCTACTTTACCAAGATAGGGCAGGGGAGCTATAGAGCAGCGCATATGGCTATTCCGAACATGCAGCTATCAAATATCAACCTGGCATATTGCCACGGGTACTTTATAAATTGTATCTGCCTCATAAAGCGAGATCCCTATCTCAAGGTATGACGATCCGTTCCATGTTGTATTCTGGCAGCATTAATCCCCTCTTCCAGACATCCAGGATGACAGATTTATCACGAGACGACCTTAGTGATAACTCATCATAATGCATACCCATAACCCCTGCGGTGCAGCAGCTATGAATAACCCCCAGCAGCGGAGTCGCGTCGTCGGTCCAGCCGGCAGCAGACAGACCTAGCCGGCAGCGGAACAGACCAAACCTCACCAGCGTGACACCAGGCCTGCAGCGCTGCCAACAAACCGCAGAGGCCACCCCGTGGGAACGCGGCAGCTCTGGGGCCAGGACTGGGCTGAGGCACGGCCCGGACACAGCATGACCATGACGTCCGGTATCCGCAGCAGCCGGTCGGTCACGCCGCCCCGACTTCCTCAGTGACACGAACGGTGCCCAGATATGGCCTACTTAGACGCTGACAAAGGTGGCCAACACACGCCAGGGAAGTGAGTGTTAGGATATGTGTGAAGTCTGGCTGGGTGAGGTACGCAGCACTGAGACCGGCACGTAAGCACAAGGCATGGACCCGGACACGACAACCAATATCTATGCGATTCCGTGCACCTCAACTGAGAAGATTGTAACACAACTCATCTCTCTGGTCTGTCCGATCGAATCTACCCCATTCGTTCGCTTACCATCGCATGCGTCAGCACCATCGCTCTCAGCTGCCAATCTCCTGATTATCGCTCCAGCGGCGTTAAGGTGCGCCGACTGCTAGTCGCTACATCATCCGCCGTGCCTACCTGTGTGTGGGCGCCGCCGCCGATCCTCTGCATCAGCGTCTGCAGGCGCCGAGACGGCCGGATCTCCGTCTTGATCTCACAGCGACCCGCGCGATCCGGACGATCCGGACGATCCGCCGCCAGTCGTGGGGGCGTATCATGCGGTGACCCGTAGTCGGGTTCAGGCCAGAGCGGCCTTGTGTCTCTGGACACTTCTCTGGGGTCTCGAGAGGACACCTCTCTGGGGTCTCGAGAGGACACCTCTCTGGGGTCTCGAGAGGATAGCGAGTGCAGTTCCTCCGGTTCGTAATAGTCCGGCTCGGGCCAGACCGGCCGCGTGTCTCTATACACCGCTCTCAGATCACGTGTACCCCGCGAGGGTCTCTCTCTGGTATCCCAATAGTCAGGTTCTGGCCAGCAAGGCAGCTGGTCCTTCGCGTCGCACGAGTCCTTCGAATCCCGCGGGTCACACAGGCCTGTCTCTGTCCCCTCTGTCCTGTCTCTCCTCTCTGTCCCCCTCACGTCCCGACACGACCTCCGCCCATCTCCCTCGGCCTCCCAGCGAGGCAGTCCCGGCCAGCCTCTCTTCTCGGCCGCCGCCGCCGCGCCGCGTCCGACCGTCAGGTGGCCAGAGTCAAGCCTCCGCTGCAGCTCGTCCCAGCGCCGGCCGCTGGTCCGACGGCCCAGCGAGCCGTACTGGTCCTGTGCCGTCGCCGGCGACGGAGGGTCGAGGACCCAACACCGGGCCGCGGCGGCAGCGGCGGCGCTGCGACGATCAGCGTCAGTATCGACGGAGGGGGTGGAGGGGGCGGGGTACCGGCCAGCCCTCGCGGTCCAGTCTTCAGCGGCAGCGTTTCGCCGCTGCCTCCGTCCGCTGGCCAGCCTCGACGGCGTGATCTTGGCTCGGCTGTCGTTGCGCCGGTACGGACTCGAGTGATGCCGCTGGCTGCCGGCCAGGCTGCTGTAACCACTGTCTCTCCGGCTCGGATCGTCCTCTTCATCAGACTCTCGTCGACGACGCTCAGACTTTGGAGGGCCGCCATCGTACATACTGACCAGCTTGGCGACGTTGGCGCCGCGATTGCCCTGTCTGTGGCAGTCTCTGGCGCGACTGCGACGCCGGGAGAGCAGCGAGCTGACGAACTGCTGGTGGTAGTCGGCTGCCTTGTCCTGCAGCCTCCGCACCATCGCCTGGAACCGCCCTCCTCCTCCGCCGCCACCTCCAGAGGTTCCAGCGTCACCACCCGGCCTACACGGCACATACTGCGGCGTGTTGAACGCTATCTGCACCACCGTCCCTGGCGCGTCACCCAGCTCCTCCTCCTCACTGTCTGACGAGTCAGACGGGGGCGGCGGCGGTGGCGGCCAGGCCCCCCGACCCCTCACCGCACCCTGCACTGTGTACAACATTGTCCTCAGTCACACCTCTTCACCGCGGTCACCTGAGCCACGCACACTGCGGGCTCTCTGACCTCCCACCGGCACACATCTCCCTCTCCACAGCGACCAGCGCCGGACCACAGCGCTGACTGGCGCTCCTACAGCTCCTCCGAGCCGTCCGCCAGCCGCGCGACGGTGGCGGCGCCAGGCGGCAGGCGCGCGTACTAGCCTACGCAGCGGATAGCGGCGGCAGTGGCGCAGAGCGGAGCGGCGAGAAGCGGTATATACTATAGTGGTAGTAAGCCCGCGGCAGACGCACGACACTTTCACTGCTACTGAATGGACCCATGGCGGCGGCGGCGGCGGCGGCGGCAGTGATGGCGGCGGCGGCGGCGGCGGGATGATGGCGGTGGTGGAGACGTGACTGACCTGGACACAGCGGTATCAGACGGCACCGCGCCGACAACAGCTCGTTACCACTCGTTACCACTCGTTACCGGTCTTTACCATGGTACGTGCTACCGAGCAGGAGCGAGGTGTGATGGCTGGGACGTGTTGCTGATCAGCGCTCGAATGACTGACCAGTGGCCAGTGCCAGCCTTCCCCAGTCCCTTACCAATGTGTGTGCGACACACAGTCCAGCGAGGGACGGATCACAGAGGAGGCTGCTGCCGCCTGTGAGTTAGCTCCAGAACACCGGACTGTGCAGAACCCGTCCAGTGACAAGAAACGTTCCTGGCATAACAGATATACACAGTATCTTTCTCACAAACCTCCGTGATTAGCAGCAATACAACCCCCGAGCCATCCCCAGACAGAAGCCACTGGGGCGAATCAGCATCAAACGCTGATCGATTGCGGGGTAGCTCTGACCTATCTCCGTATCTGAGCCTCATTATGTATACTCATCAGCCATAACCAGCGGGCGGGCAGAGGCAGATGGGGCAGGCAGGAGCAGATGGGGCGGGCAGGGGCAGACAGGGGCAGATGGGGCGGGCAGGGGCGGGCAGGGGCAGATGGGGCAGATAGGGGCAGATGGGACAGGCAGGGGCCGATGGGACAAGCAGGGGCCGATGGGACAGAGCAGGGGCCGATGGGACAGGCAGGGGCCGATGGGGCGGGCACGGGCAGATGGGACAGGTAGGGGCCGATGGGGTAGGCAGGGAAAGATGGGGCAGACAGGGGCAGATGGGGCATCAGACTGATAACACCCGTCCGACCCTGACCTGACCCGGCCGGCGGCTCGGAGGGTGCGACATCAATCTCAGCATCAGACGACCGGCAGTAAAAAGAAGCGATTGGCGATTAGTGCAACCGTGAGAACCACAGCGGCGGTACTATCAGCGGTAGTAAACATACATTAGATTAGCAGTATATTCCATCGGGTCAACAGGGAACTATAGAGCGACATAATCAAAGATAAAAGATTGTCACCATATAGTTCACCGGGTCAGCCGAGCGAGAATCTCTCATCACACCGTGTTCAGGAGTGATGTCTCGCCTATGTGGTGTGTTGTGACAGAACGCCCCAGCATTAAACAGCAGCCGGCCGGCCACATCGGTCAACACAACAGACACCTCACAAACGAGCGGCGTCTCGGCCGGCCGGCCGGCCAAGTATGTCAAGAGAGTCAGCAGCGGACGACACCCAGCCTGTGGTGACGGCCGCGACCCTGACATGCCGCCTCTGCCACACACTGTCCTCACAAGACACACACCCCGGCGGTGCTGCAATCCATTCAGAGACACTGTCGCCGACGGACGCTTCAAATCACAGCAGGACAATACATTGCAACTCACTGCAAGGTCGTCTCCGAAGCGAGGCGACGCCGCGTCAGATACCTCCCTTTTGATGGTGTTATGTGTATGGTATTAAGTCGTTAGTTGCGTATATACACCGCGCCAGTATGTTCACAAAGGCGAGTACAAAACACCGTGCTCGTCTTTCCGCAGTGCTATATCATATGTCTGCGTCGGTTTCCCCTATCGCCATCACCCTGGCCTTGGTCGCTATCTACTGCGCCGTGCTACTGTCCTAAACTGCACTGCAGTCTCCGGCTATGTGATAGTAGCCTGCTCGGCACTGCAGTCTCCCCTGCCTCGTGTTACTGGCCTGGTCCAGCACTGCAGTCTCTCATTTCGCGTTACTGCCCTATCCTTCCACTGCAGTTTCCCTCTCCGGCCCGCTCCAGTCCCGCCGCGATTGCCGTCTGTGGTGCACGGCATGGGGGCTCTACGGATCGGCACGGGGCTCTGCGGATCCGATGAGCAGGCCGATAGCGGGCGAGGGAGATCGCGGTGTGCCCCCAGCGAGCGGTCCGCGCCGCCGCCGTTCCGCAGAAGTCGTAACGTTAGTTCAGAACAGGGACAGGAGGAGAGAAACTCGGCCCGATGACAGCGCAGAGCGCTTTCCACCCAGCGAGTCCACAGCCGCTTCAGCTTCAGTCGCCGGAGTCAAACGTCATCGGTCTTCTGACTACTCACGCAACTTCAACAGTGGTGGAACTAATGTGTTTATTCTCAGAAGCGAGCAGAACGAAACTTCGGATAGTTTCTTTACACAAATTCGCCTAGTGACTAGTGTTACATTGATTATCATAGTCGCATCTTCATGGGTGTCGTTTTCTATAGGCCTGGTAGAGCCAGGGCCCTAGCAATAATATCACATTTTAACATTACGGGGACTGCAATATGGCGTTGCATGGTAAGAATGACCATTAAATATATAACGCTCGCATTAGGGCCCTACCAATCATGTTCAGAAAACGACGCCCCTATCCATATTCCAATAATGCAAACAAAATCCTGTTGGGAAATCGAAAATGAATAAAAAACTGAACCCGGATATATCGGTCAGAGCTGGAGCAGTGCATCACAGCCGAACAAACTTTGAAGTGTCAGGGATAATTGAATAGACCACACGGGGCCTCCAAGATAGTTCAAGCCATCGCGAGGTGGGTCGCTTAACCCTATTACTGTCGGGGGGGGGGGGGCCGAATCGGCCCTCCCTTGAGGTTTTTCGCGTACAGTTCATTCATCAACAGAGTAAAATGCAACAATGTGATGCCGATAATCCTACACGATATCCTAGACATGGTCATTAAATGGCCTATGCAACTCTCATGATCTTATCTCACGGTTTTCACTTGCACAATGACGTATCCTGCCCGAGAAGTGCCAATGCACACATAACAAGCCTGAACAAAAGTGACGGTCAACTTGGAAACATAACGATGGCTGCCACTGCGAGCAGTTCGTTAGATGCATAGGAAAGTCGTCCTACCAGATCATTCTAACAGACCACACAACAAACCGCGTTTAATGGATATTCGACTCTGTAGTGGATAATGGTCTACCCAGGATCACTAAAAATCACACTTCCAGACTAAGCACCATCTCTGAACACTGCCATTCCCTCTCCCTCCCAAGCGCCTGTATGTCCTTCCCTCTCCCTACCCAGCGCCTGTCTGCCCTTCCTTCTACCTCTACCTCCCCAGCACCTGTCTGTCCTCTGTCCTCTCCCTCTGCGGCACCTGTATGTCCACAACATCTGTCTCCTGTCGAAACAGACGTGCCGGCCTAAATGCTCCACGCGTCGTGACAAAAACTGACCACGGCTGCCGTCGCATACTGATGCCAACCTAGTTTGTATAAAGTCGCCCACCCACTCGAACCGAGCCCACCCAGGCCAGGTCGGGTCGGGTCGGTCGAGGCGGCCAGAGGCGAACAAGTCGACGAAAACTTGTGTCATCGCGGAAATCGCTCAATACATGCTGCCAATAACAACATATTAAAGGCATTGTCGATCAAACGCTTACGAGAACCAAAGCTAATATGACCCCCCCCCCCGATATGAAATCTTCTATCCGCGTTGTTGTTCACTACGTGATCTTAGAAGCCTCCACAATAATTAAGAAGCAGTTTCTGTCTGCTCGGCGGGTTCTTCATCGTATAGATTGCCCGGGAGGGGGGGGGGCAAAGTTAAGTGGACCGGGGTCAGGACCGACAGCGCATACAAACCACGCTATCGGCCACGCTTGCTGTCGGTCTCTCCTGGACCTCGGAGATGCCGGCAGCGATAGTAGCGCACGTGAACTGGGGCGGCTACCAGCCGGCGGCCGGGAGTCCGTCATACCACGGTCACGACTGCCCGACACCCTAACCGACACCGTGGTGAGCGGCCGCACCGGCCAATATTAACTCCCAGATGCAGATGAGGAACATTAATAACACCGGCCGGATAATTTCACAATAGAGCCGCCGTAGCGACCCGTGGTGACCGATGGCTGCCCCGGCCGGAGCACGACAGAGATGATTACCACAGGCTTTTCAGTTCCGTCATTGCGTTTTTCCGTCATAATGAGACGGTCAGACGCTGGAGAGCTAAAACCTTCCCAACACCGGAGTCGCTCCTGCGAGGGACACGACCCGTCACGGCAGCAGACAGTCACTTAAGATGGCGTCACTCTGACGTCACTAAATACGGCGTCACTGTGACGTCACTAAAGACGGCGTCACTGTGACGTCACTAAAGACGGCGTCACTGTGACGTCACTAAAGACGGCGACACTCTAACGTCACTAAAGACGGTGTCACTGTGACGTCACTAAAGACGGCGTCACTGTGACGTCACTAAAGACGGTGTCACTGTGACGTCACTAAAGACGGCGTCACTGTGACGTCACTAAAGACGGCGACACTCTAACGTCACTAAAGACGGCGTCACTCTGACGTCACTAAAGACGGCGTCACTGTGACGTCACTAAATACGGCAACACTCTAACGTCACTAAAGACGGTGTCACTCTGACGGACGGAGTGGCGGACACACTGGCGGAGACTCTGCCACTGAAGCGGAGACTCCGTCACTGCAGCGGTGAACAGCGCCACCACAGAGGCAGCACTGTTTACAACAAACCGGCGCGGGCAGGCCGCTCCGTCACCTGACATCGTTAGATCCGTGCTATCACCGAGTCGCCGCGGGAGCACCGCCGGACACCGATCCGTCACTTTCCCGCCGCGCTGCGCCGCAGTCCGTCACGGATGCGTCACTCTGCGTCACTTTCGGCCGCCGTCGGTCGGACCTCTGGCACCGCGCCGCGCGCTGGCCCACGCGCTAAGCGAGGCGGCGTGGAAAGCACAGCGGCCGGGGGAGGCGCCGGCTGCCTAGCCTAGTCTGCGAGAAACGGCCACATCTTACCAAACGCTGTGGTCTTAGCTTTGTTGTGAGAATCGTTAGTTCACGGCAATGAGGTTTATTGCGTGTTGTGATCTAGGAAACGAGGCGTGCTAAGTACGACATGTCGCGGTAGGAAAGTACGCGAAATTACGAAAGCCGTGAAATAAAAGTCACAGCATTGGACTTAACAGAGCTTAGTAAGATTGGGCCATGTCCGATATCCATCCGCATTCCGCACACGGGAACAACATCGCTTTGTTTCAAAGCGACAGTCATGCTTGATAAGAAGCCACGGACGTATGATGAAATATCGTACCGTCTCAAAACTGGTCTCAAACGACTCAATTTGCACACGGGAACAACATCGCTTTGTTTCAAAGCGACAGTCATGCTTGATAAGAAGCTACGGACGTATAATGAAACATCGTACCGTCTCAAAACTGGTCTCAAACGACTCAATTTGCTCGGCATCACATTGACAANGGGAGACCGCCAGGGGGCGAGTACAGCATATGACTTCATTGGCGATACCCCACCCGGGTGGCACCGCATTATGAGCGACTCCCGAGTGGCCGGGAGGAGCTCTGTATAGCTGGGAGTGACTCAGAGCACCTGCAGTAGATTGTCAATTGCTCAGAGTAGCTCAGAGCTGGTCGGATAGGTACAGAAAAAACCGGAGGAAGCTCACGGCAGGTCGGAGTAGTTTGGGGCACCTCACAGCAGCTAGGGGTGTCTGCAAATAGTTCAGAATAGCTCTGAGCAGCTCGCCACATACTGACATACCTCAGAGTAGCAGGGAGTAGCTCAGAATGGCTCGGAGTAGACCAGGGCGGCCCGCAGACGGCTCTCCCCCCGCTGTAGCTCAGAATGGCTCGGAGTAGACCAGGGCGGCCCGCAGTCGGCTCTCTCCCCCGCTGAGATGTAATCGCTGCACATGGTGTCAGCGCTACTTACACCGCCTCATACTAACCGAGTGTCGGTTTCCAACACACGGACAAACAGCTGTCGGGCCAGGAAGCGCCCAGCAGTGTAACGGGAGAGGATGTAATGGATCTCAGTCGACACATCAGCGGTAGGAGATAGGAACTGTGAGCTGTAGACTGTCGGCTCACACTGGAATGAACCGATTCGTAACCTACTTTACCAAGATAGGGCAGGGGAGCTATAGAGCAGCGCATATGGCTATTCCGAACATGCAGCTATCAAATATCAACCTGGCATATTGCCACGGGTACTTTATAAATTGTATCTGCCTCATAAAGCGAGATCCCTATCTCAAGGTATGACGATCCGTTCCATGTTGTATTCTTCAGGCTTATTGCAATTAATCCCCTTCTATCCAGAATCCAGAGATGACAGATTATCACAGACCGTGACCTTAGGGACTAACTCATCATTTTAAATGTGCGGCAATACCCATAAGTACCCCTGACGGGCTTGCAACAGCTATGATATAACCCCAGACAATGCGAGAGTCGCGTCGTCGGTTCCAGCACCTGGACAAGCACGAGATCAGAACCTATACCGGGCAGCGGAAGAAACACACCAAACGCTACACCAGAGTGACACCAGGCACTGCAGCGCTGCCAAACAAACCGGCAGAGGCCACCCCGTGGGAACGCGGCAGCTCTGGGGCCAGGACTGGGCTGAGGCACGGCCCGGACACAGCATGACCATGACGTCCGGTATCCGCAGCAGCCGGTCGGTCACGCCGCCCCGACTTCCTCAGTGACACGAACGGTGCCCAGATATGGCCTACTTAGACGCTGACAAAGGTGGCCAACACACGCCAGGGAAGTGAGTGTTAGGATATGTGTGAAGTCTGGCTGGGTGAGGTACGCAGCACTGAGACCGGCACGTAAGCACAAGGCATGGACCCGGACACGACAACCAATATCTATGCGATTCCGTGCACCTCAACTGAGAAGATTGTAACACAACTCATCTCTCTGGTCTGTCCGATCGAATCTACCCCATTCGTTCGCTTACCATCGCATGCGTCAGCACCATCGCTCTCAGCTGCCAATCTCCTGATTATCGCTCCAGCGGCGTTAAGGTGCGCCGACTGCTAGTCGCTACATCATCCGCCGTGCCTACCTGTGTGTGGGCGCCGCCGCCGATCCTCTGCATCAGCGTCTGCAGGCGCCGAGACGGCCGGATCTCCGTCTTGATCTCACAGCGACCCGCGCGATCCGGACGATCCGGACGATCCGCCGCCAGTCGTGGGGGCGTATCATGCGGTGACCCGTAGTCGGGTTCAGGCCAGGGCAAGACTTAGTGGTGCTCTCTGGACACACTTCTTCTGGGGTTCTTCGAGGAGGCACACCTCTACTTGCGGGTCTCGGCAGAGGACAATCTCACTGGGGGTCTCGAGTGACGCCCGACAGCCTTCTTGCTCGTCTTCGCCACGGTGAGTCTACGGGCGTGATGTTGAACGCTCCCTCCCCATCGCGCCTTCATAACTTAGTCTCCGCGCTCCGGGCCACATACACCAGGCGCGTGTCTCTATGACCGCTGCTCGATCACGTGTACTCCGCCGGGGTACCGCCTCTCTTTAGTATCCAATAGTCACCGGTCTCTTTGTCCAGCAAGCAAGCGTCCTTCGCGCTCGCACGAGTCATCTTTCGAATCCCGCGGGTCACCACAGACCCTGTCTCTGTCCCTCTCTGGTCCTGTCTTCGGTCCTCCTGCTTGCCCCCCTCAACGATCCCGACACGACCCTCCGGGACCCATTCCCCTCGGACCTCCAGCGAGGCAGTCACCGGCAACCCTATCTTGGGGCTGCTGCCGCCCGCACGTCAGCCGCCCCTCCCGCGTTACCGCCTGGCGACCGTCACGGTCATACCATGCGTCCGCTCTGCAGCCGGCTCCCAGCGCCCGGCCTGCCGCTCGGCCTGGCGCCACAGGCGAGCTTCATTCCGTCACCTGTGCCTGTACGCTCGTCAGCTATCCAATACCCCCGGTCCCCCGAGCAGCACGGAGGGGTCGGAGGACCCAACCCCGCGGCGCCCGACGGCGACAGCGGCGGTACGTCTGCGACGCTCCAGCTGTCAGCTCATCGACGGAGGGTGAGGAGGGCGGCTTTTCAAGGCCTTTCCACGGTACACCACCGACTGGCCCTCGCCGGTCCCAGTCATTATCCATTCGGCGGCAATTTTTACGACACGCATGCCTCCGTCCGCTGGCCCAGCCGCGACCGGCGAGGATCTTTGGCTCGGCTGCATCGTTACTCGCCGTCCGGTAGGACTCCGAGTGATTGCCGCTGGCTGCCGGCACAAGGCTCTGCTACCTGTTAACCACGTGTCCCTCCGGCTTCGGATGTTCCTCTTCATCTAGACTCTCGTTCCGCAACGACGCTACAGATCTCTTCTAGGGCCGCCGTCGTTACATACGACCGAGTCTGGTGGCGACGTGGCGCCGGCGACTTGCCCTGTCGGTGGCGGCAGTTCTCTGGACGCAGACTGCGGGCGCGGACGAGACGCCAGCGACGCTGGAGAACTTGCTATGGTTAGATCGGCTGCCCTTGTTCCTGCAGCCTCCGCACCATGCCTGGGAACCGCCTTCCTGGCCTCCACCACCCTCCATTGAGGTTTCCAGCGTCACACCGGCCTAACACTGGCCACCATAACTGCGGCGTGTAGAACGCCTATCTGTACACCGGTTCCCTTGGCGCGCTCACCGCAGTCCTACCTCCTCCTCACCTGTCTGAGCGAGGTCAGAGTGTGCGGGGAACTGCGGCGGCGGCCAGGCCCCCCGACGCTCACCGCCCGCCCCTGCACTGTCCGCTACAGCATCGGTCCTCAGATCATCACTCTCTTTTCACCGCGTTCATTCGCCTGAGGCCACGCCGAGCACTGCGGGCCCACTGATCGCTCCCAACACCATCACATTTCCCTACTCCACTCTCAGCGACCACGGGCCGGGACCACGCGCTGAACTGGCGCTCCAGCAGCTCCTCCGAGCCATGGGCGGTCCGCCAGCCGCGCGCACTACACCGGTGGGCACGAGGCGCCAGCGCAGGCGCGCGTACTAGGCCTTACGCAGGCGGACAGGCGGGGCACACCAAAACAGAGCCAGTTGGCGCAGAGCGGAGCGGCGAGAAGCGGTATATACTATAGTGGTAGTAAGCCCGCGGCAGACGCACGACACTTTCACTGCTACTGAATGGACCCATGGCGGCGGCGGCGGCGGCGGCGGCAGTGATGGCGGCGGCGGCGGCGGCGGGATGATGGCGGTGGTGGAGACGTGACTGACCTGGACACAGCGGTATCAGACGGCACCGCGCCGACAACAGCTCGTTACCACTCGTTACCACTCGTTACCGGTCTTTACCATGGTACGTGCTACCGAGCAGGAGCGAGGTGTGATGGCTGGGACGTGTTGCTGATCAGCGCTCGAATGACTGACCAGTGGCCAGTGCCAGCCTTCCCCAGTCCCTTACCAATGTGTGTGCGACACACAGTCCAGCGAGGGACGGATCACAGAGGAGGCTGCTGCCGCCTGTGAGTTAGCTCCAGAACACCGGACTGTGCAGAACCCGTCCAGTGACAAGAAACGTTCCTGGCATAACAGATATACACAGTATCTTTCTCACAAACCTCCGTGATTAGCAGCAATACAACCCCCGAGCCATCCCCAGACAGAAGCCACTGGGGCGAATCAGCATCAAACGCTGATCGATTGCGGGGTAGCTCTGACCTATCTCCGTATCTGAGCCTCATTATGTATACTCATCAGCCATAACCAGCGGGCGGGCAGAGGCAGATGGGGCAAAGGCCAGGAGCACTGAATGGGGCCCGGGCTAGGGGCAGACCAAGGGGCAGATAGGGCAGGCAGGGGCCGATGGTGGGGAGGTAGGCAGGGCAGGATGTGGCAGGCAGAGCAGATGGGACAGGCAGGGGCCGATGGGACAGCGCAGGGAGCCGATGGGACAGGCAGGGAGCCGATGCAGGTAAGAGCAGGGAAAGAGATGGGGCAGACAGGGGCCAGGGAGTGGGGCATCAGCGACTTGATAAACACCCGCTCCGACCCTGACGTCCTGACCCGGCCCGGCGGCTCGTGAGGGTGCCGGAACATACAATCTCAGCATCAGTACGACCGGCAGTAAAAAGAAGCGATTGGCGATTAGTGCAACCGTGAGAACCACAGCGGCGGTACTATCAGCGGTAGTCAAACATACAATTAGATTAGCAGTATATTCCATCGGGTCAACAGGGCAACTATAGAGCGACATAATCAAAGATAAAAGATTGTCACCATATAGTTCACCGGGTCAGCCGAGTGAGAATCTCTCATCACACCGTGTTCAGGAGTAGGTAATATCTCGCCTATGTGGTGTGTTGTGGACAGAACATCCCCAGCATTAAACAGCAGCCAGGCCGGCCACATCGGTCAACACAACAGCGACACCTCACAAACGAGCGGCGTCTCGGCCGGCCGGCCGGCCAAGTATGTCAAGAGAGTCAGGCAGGCGGACGACACCCAGCCTGTGGTGACGGCCGCGACCCTGACATGCCGCCTCTGCCACACACTGTCCTCACAAGACACACAGCCCGGCGGTGCTGCAATCCATTCAGAGACACTGTCGCCGACGGACGCTTCAAATCACAGCAGGACAATACATTGCAACGCACTGCAAGGTCGTCTCCGAAGCGAAGGCGACGCTGCGTCAGATACCACCCTTTTGATGCTGTTATGTGTATGGTATTAAGTCGTTAGTTGCGTATATACACCGCGCCAGTATCTGTTCACAACAGGCGAGTACAAAACACCGTGCTCGTCTTTCCGCAGTGCTTATATCATATGTCCTGCGTCGGTTTCCCCTATCGCCATCACCCTGGCCTTGGTCGCTATCTACTGCGCCGTGCTACTGTCCTAAACTGCACATCTGCGAGTCTCGGCTATGTGATAGTAGCTCTGTCTCGGCACCTGCAGTGCTCCCCTGCGCTCACCCGGTGTTAAACTGGCCTGGTCAGCACTGCAGTCTCTCATTTCGCGTTACTGCCCTATCCTTCAATGCAGTTCCCTCTCCGGCCCGCTCCAGTCCCGCCGCGTTGCCGTCTGTGGTGCACGGCATGGGGGCTCTACGGATCGGCACGGGGCTCTGCGGATCCGATGAGCAGGCGATAGCGGCGAGGGAGATGGCGGTGTGCCCCAGCGAGCGGTCCGCGCCGCCGCCGTCCGCAGAGTCGTAACGTTAGTTCAGAACAGGGACAGGAGGAGAGAAACTCGGCCCGATGACAGCGCAGAGCGCTTTCCACCCAGCGAGTCCACAGCCGCTTCAGCTTCAGTCGCCGAGTCAAACGTCATCGGTCTTCTGACTACTCACGCAACTTCAACAGTGGTGGAACTAGTGTGTTTATTCTCAGAAACGAGCAGAACGAAACTTCGGATAGTTTCTTTACACAAATTCACCTAGTGACTAGTGTTACATTGATTATCATAGTCGCATCTTCATGGGTGTCGTTTTCTATAGGCCTGGTAGAGCCAGGGCCCTAGCAATAATATCACATTTTAACATTACGGGGACTGCAATATGGCGTTGCATGGTAAGAATGACCATTAAATATATAACGCTCGCATTAGGGCCCTACCAATCATGTTCAGAAAACGACGCCCCTATCCATATTCCAATAATGCAAACAAAATCCTGTTGGGAAATCGAAAATGAATAAAAAACTGAACCCGGATATATCGGTCAGAGCTGGAGCAGTGCATCACAGCCGAACAAACTTTGAAGTGTCAGGGATAATTGAATAGACCACACGGGGCCTCCAAGATAGTTCAAGCCATCGCGAGGTGGGTCGCTTAAAAAGACGTTAACAATATTTACTCGCGGCTAACTAGTTCATAAATCATGCATTTAGCGCTCGCCAAACCTAACAATACAATTCATCGCAGAGTAAAAGCAATACAATGTGATGCTGATAATCCTACAACTGATCTCCTAGACATGGTCATTAAATGGCCTATGCAACTCTCATGATCTTATCTCACGGTTTCACTTGCAAATGAACGTATCCCTGCCCGATGAAGTGCACAATGCACACATAACTAACCTGAACAAACAGTGACGTCAACTTCGGACATGAACGATGCCTACCAACTGCGAAGCAGTTCGTAATACGATGCATAGTGGAAAGTCGTCTACCAAGATCAACTACAACAGACCACGACAAAATCACCGCGTTTAATGGATAATCGATCTGTAGTGGATAATGGTCAGCCAGGATCACTGCGCAAACCACACTTATCCAGACTAAGCGCCATCCTCTGAACACTGCCATTCCCTCTCCCTCCCAAGCGCCTGTATGTCCTTCCCTCTCCCTACCCAGCGCCTGTCTGCCCTTCCTTCTACCTCTACCTCCCCAGCACCTGTCTGTCCTCTGTCCTCTCCCTCTGCGGCACCTGTATGTCCACAACATCTGTCTCCTGTCGAAACAGACGTGCCGGCCTAAATGCTCCACGCGTCGTGACAAAAACTGACCACGGCTGCCGTCGCATACTGATGCCAACCTAGTTTGTATAAAGTCGCCCGCCCACTCGAACCGGGGCCCACCCAGGCCAGGTCGGGTCAGGTCGGGTCGGGTCGGGTCGGGTCGGAGGCGGCCAGACGGCGAACAAGTCGACGAAAACTTGTATCATCGCGGAAATCGCTCAATACATGCTGCCAAGAACAACATATTTAAAGGCATTTGTCGATCAAACGCTTACGAGAACCAAAGCTAATATGACCTCCCCCCCCGACCGATGTGAAATCTACTATCCGCGTTGTTGTTCACTACGTGATCTTAGAAGCCTCCACAATAATTAAGAAGCAGTTTCTGTCTGCTCGGCGGGTTCTTCATCGTATAGATTGCCCGGGAGGAGGGGGGGGCAAAGTTAAGTGGACCGGGGTCAGGACCGACAGCCGCATACAAACCACGCTATCGGCCACGCTTGCTGTCGGTCTCTCCTGGACCTCGGAGATGCCGGCAGCGATAGTAGCGCACGTGAACTGGGGCGGCTACCAGCCGGCGGCCGGGAGTCCGTCATACCACGGTCACGACTGCCCGACACCCTAACCGACACCGTGGTGAGCGGCCGCACCGGCCAATATTAACTCCCAGATGCAGATGAGGAACATTAATAACACCGGCCGGATAATTTCACAATAGAGCCGCCGTAGCGACCCGTGGTGACCGATGGCTGCCCCGGCCGGAGCACGACAGAGATGATTACCACAGGCTTTTCAGTTCCGTCATTGCGTTTTTCCGTCATAATGAGACGGTCAGACGCTGGAGAGCTAAAACCTTCCCAACACCGGAGTCGCTCCTGCGAGGGACACGACCCGTCACGGCAGCAGACAGTCACTTAAGATGGCGTCACTCTGACGTCACTAAATACGGCGTCACTGTGACGTCACTAAAGACGGCGTCACTGTGACGTCACTAAAGACGGCGTCACTGTGACGTCACTAAAGACGGCGACACTCTAACGTCACTAAAGACGGTGTCACTGTGACGTCACTAAAGACGGCGTCACTGTGACGTCACTAAAGACGGTGTCACTGTGACGTCACTAAAGACGGCGTCACTGTGACGTCACTAAAGACGGCGACACTCTAACGTCACTAAAGACGGCGTCACTCTGACGTCACTAAAGACGGCGTCACTGTGACGTCACTAAATACGGCAACACTCTAACGTCACTAAAGACGGTGTCACTCTGACGGACGGAGTGGCGGACACACTGGCGGAGACTCTGCCACTGAAGCGGAGACTCCGTCACTGCAGCGGTGAACAGCGCCACCACAGAGGCAGCACTGTTTACAACAAACCGGCGCGGGCAGGCCGCTCCGTCACCTGACATCGTTAGATCCGTGCTATCACCGAGTCGCCGCGGGAGCACCGCCGGACACCGATCCGTCACTTTCCCGCCGCGCTGCGCCGCAGTCCGTCACGGATGCGTCACTCTGCGTCACTTTCGGCCGCCGTCGGTCGGACCTCTGGCACCGCGCCGCGCGCTGGCCCACGCGCTAAGCGAGGCGGCGTGGAAAGCACAGCGGCCGGGGGAGGCGCCGGCTGCCTAGCCTAGTCTGCGAGAAACGGCCACATCTTACCAAACGCTGTGGTCTTAGCTTTGTTGTGAGAATCGTTAGTTCACGGCAATGAGGTTTATTGCGTGTTGTGATCTAGGAAACGAGGCGTGCTAAGTACGACATGTCGCGGTAGGAAAGTACGCGAAATTACGAAAGCCGTGAAATAAAAGTCACAGCATTGGACTTAACAGAGCTTAGTAAGATTGGGCCATGTCCGATATCCATCCGCATTCCGCACACGGGAACAACATCGCTTTGTTTCAAAGCGACAGTCATGCTTGATAAGAAGCCACGGACGTATGATGAAATATCGTACCGTCTCAAAACTGGTCTCAAACGACTCAATTTGCACACGGGAACAACATCGCTTTGTTTCAAAGCGACAGTCATGCTTGATAAGAAGCTACGGACGTATAATGAAACATCGTACCGTCTCAAAACTGGTCTCAAACGACTCAATTTGCTCGGCATCACATTGACAAACAAAGAGATCACTAAAAAAGGCGGAGCTTCAAAAGCATCTAATAAAAACCCAGCAAAGCTGTCGCGCTATCACAAAACCCCACAGCAGGGCATGCGTGCTGCTATTTTCGCCGCGTCAGACTCTCGCCCATCATTAATCACGTGAGTCGGCCTTGCGCCGCCCGGTCGGGTGGTCTGTGGACGGTTGACTATTGTTCACGAGCTGTCCCCGCGACAATCAGTCTCATCTACACCGTGTAGGACGCGCCCCGACAGGACAGCAGCTCGTGCCCGCACCCAGCAGATACCGCCACACCGCCACAGATAGGGGTCCGTCACGAGACGGTGATTCCAGGACAGCAGCTCGGCCCGCGCCCAGCAGATACCGCCACACCGCCACAGATAGGAGTCCGTCACGAGACGGTGATTCCAGGACAGCAGCTCGGCCCGCGCCCAGCAGATACCACCACACAGAAGCTCGTGCCCGCGCCCAGCAGATACCGCCACACCGCCACATGATAGGGGTCGTCACGAGACGGTTATTCCAGGACAGAAGCTCGTGCCCGCGCCCAGCAGATACCACAACACCACACAGATAGGGGTCCGTCACGAGACGGTGATTCCAGGAACAGAAGCTCGTGCCCGCGCCCAGCAGATACCGGCCACACACCACAGATAGGGTCGCGTCACGAGACGGTGAATTCCAGGACAGCAGTCGGCCGCGCCCAGCAGATCCGCCACACCACCCACAGATAGGGGTCCGTCACGAGACGCGGCTACTTCACGGACAGCAGCTCGGCCCGCGCCCAGCAGATACCACCACACCACCACGATAGGGGTCGTTCACGAGACGGTACTTCAGCGGACAGAGTCGGCCGCGCCCAGCAGATACCACCACACCACCACAGATTAGGGGTCCGTCACGAAGAACGGTATTCCAGGACAGCAGCTCGGCCCGCCCCAGCAGGATACCACCACACCACCACAGATAGGTCCGGTCACGAGACGGTACTCCAGGACAGCAGCTCGGCCGCGCCCAGCAGATACCACCACACCACCACAGATTGAGGGTCTGTCACGAACGGTACTTCCAAGGACAGGTCGGCCCGCGCCCAGCACGATACCACCAGCACCACCACAGAAAGGGGTCCGTCCACGAGACGGTACTTCCACGGACAGCAGCTCGGGCCCGCGTCCCAGCAGATACCAGCCACACACCACAGAAGGGGTCCGTCACGAGACGGTTACTTTCCAGGACAGTAGCTCGGCCCGCCCCAGCAGTACCACCACACCACCACGGATAGGGGTCCGTCAGCGAGACGTACTTCCAGGACAGCAGCTCGGCCCGCGCCCAGCAGATATACCACCACACACCAGATAGGGGTCCGTCACGGGACGGTACTTCAGACAGCAGCTCGGCCGCGCCCAGCAGATTACACCAACACCAGCCACAGATCAGGGGCCGTCACGAGCGGTATTCCAGGACAGCAGCTCGGCCGCGCCCAGCAGATACCACCACACGCACCACAAGATAGGGGTCCGTCAGCGAGACGTACTTCCAGACAGTAGGCTCGGCCCGCGCCCAGCATACCACACACCACCACAGATAGGGGTCGTCACGAGGACGGTACTCTCCAGGACAGCAGCTCGGCCCGCGCCCGCAGATACCACCACACCACCACAGATAAGGGGTCGCGTCACGAACGGTACTTCCAGTGACAAGCAGCTCCGGCCGCGCCAGCAGATACCACCACAACACCACAGATAGGGTCCGTCACGAGAGGTACTTCAGGACAGCAGCTCGGCCCGCCGCCCAGCGATACCCACACACCACAGATAGGGTCCGTCACGAGACGGTAACTTCCAGGACAGCAGCTCGGCCCGCGCCCAGCAGATACCACCACACCACCACGGAGAGGGGTCCGTCACGAGACGGTACTATCCAGGACAGTAGCTCGGCCGCGCCCAGCAATACCGCCACACCGCCACAGATCAGGCGGTCCGTCAACGAGAACGGATACTCCAGGAAGCAGCTCGGCCCGCGCCCAGCAATACCACCCACCACCACAGATAGGGGTCCGTCACGAGACGGTGATTTCAGGACAGGAGCTCGGCCCGCTGTGTATAAGCGACCGTCAGGCGGCGGCAGAGGACAGTGGTTCGTGCCGCTTGTGCCAGCGCCCACCACAGCGCGCGACGGTCACGCAGCCGAACATACCGCCTGTATTGAGACCAGACGAAAATTGGCCCATTGAATGTCGTTGAATCAACATCGAGACAAAAGACAAAGACACGCGGCAGGCATTTGTCCTTACATATTTTTTTCATAACGCCCTTGATTTTGAATAACGAATAACGAGTCTTTCGTCACAAAAAATACACTCTGCATATTTTCGACACAAGCATTCGAAAGACCCTAAATGACATGACATGTTTGTGCACGTTTTCACGGCTCCAGTCACGGTTTTTAGCCGTGTATCGGTGACGGTTTCGGGCGGGACACTATTCATCTGATACGGTCATCCCGACCCCGGCTAATGGCCCTCGCGTCACCACACCACCACCCGTATAAAGGTGTCAAGGTCGTCACAATGGGTGACCTCTGCGGGCGGCCGAACCGGCGGCGTATCGTCCAACAGTCGAGCCGAAATGGGCACCGCAGCCCACCGGGTGTCGCCGCGGATCCATCATGTGTCGAGATGTACCGTGAGAGAAATATCTCCGAGGCGGGGGAATATTGCGGGGGAATATTGCGGGAGAAATATCGTCATTCTGAAGAAATTCTCCGGTGGCGAGAGATACTTGCTATTCACTACCTAGTATCAATATAAAAAAAATTGTAGATATGGTGATGATTGGAGTTTTGGGGCGCTCCGACAGCAATGGTCACATGGCGCCCAAAACTTAGTAGAAAGTAGCAGTGAGTCAATACTATATTCTTGCTAAAATCTGCCGCTGGAGCTGTCGCGGACGAAATTCGCTCCCTACAAACGACAACGCGATTTATCACGGACAACTGTACCAGTAAATAATCCTGCAGGTTTCACTGGGCACCGTCCGGCCACCTGCCACTGCTGCTGACACCGGAGCTGGCCATCTGTCATCAAAGCCACACCTCCGACCGGGTCAGCCTGGGCCGGACCGGACCGTACCGACCTAGACCGAGGAGCCGGTCCGACCTAGACCCAGATCAGCAGGTCCTGCAACCTCCCGCCGCCGCTGCATCTCATCAGGCGGACTGATAACGCGGCGGGGGAGGGGAGGACGGGGACAGGCAGCGTCCATAAGATCTCAGCGATCTTTGCTGATGGTTGATCGCGGTTTTATATTGGCAGCCTGATTCGATGATTTCGATAGAGGAGGAGATGAAGTTCATGAAGCATGTCGTTAAGTTCATCAAGGACACGGTAGCTGTTTAATCATGATTATCACAGTGTCTCGCTGTAATGGGGCCTTATAGCGCTTCAAACAAGGGGTTGCAAGGCGTCCACTGCCCATACCACAGCGTCACTAATTAGCTGATATCTAAACATTATTAAGCGTATTAATGTTCCAGCAAACGTAATAGGGCATCAATCACGTTCTTTATGGTCGTAGGCATTTATATTTGCCTCGCATCGGGTTCCGAAAGGCAAAGTCAAAGTGCCGCGAGAAACTATTAAAAGGCATACGCGACTCTGGATCAAAGCCGACACGACTCCATTCATCCTATTATCCCCCGCCCGACAGGCTCAGCAGCTCTCTAGTGTCATTCGGCGTGATAAGTCATAAGTCGTTACAGCTGTAAAGGGTTTCACCGACACCCCAGACGCAAAAATCGCCGGTGAAAATGCATGTATGCAAGGCGACACCTGCGCGGTGAAAAGGAAAGGTGCGATTTCTAGTGATTTTTTACCGTTTTGTCTGGTACACTAGCCGATTGAACTGGTCCAAAATAAGCACGTGCGCTACAAGGTATATCGCAAAACCTGCCCGGTCAGCACTCATCGGCTAATGGGTTAATCCGAACATAGCCGGCACGATGTAATCCCCGAAGCACGTGCCAATTCAGAACAAATTAGAAAACCGAAGAAAACCGATTGCTCAGCAAGTCAGCAGAGGAGAAGGAGCTGAAAATCTGACGTTTATCGGACACTCAGTGAAGCAGCTTTTAAAGTCCTACAAAAACATACGGTTTTATTCTTCAAAAATGCCATCCAATTTGAAGACCACATGAACTTCTCGGTGCATAAATACTTATTCGAGTTCAATTTCACTCGTCATGAGGTTTAAAACTGAATCGCAACTTCCAAGCATGACCATACCAATGCTGTTGTGCACGACGTTTCTTCACCTCGTGCAGCGTGTCCAATCACGAAGACGCTGGCCACCAATTCTCCACGCGCCGTAAACTCCTCTCTCCCCGCCTAACCGCCTTACACTGCCAGGCCAGCGCGCCACTCCTCCGTATCTTCTCATCGACAGCGCCGCCATCAGTGTGGCCTAGCGCAGTAGTCTTATCTGACTAGAAGCTTCTAAAATTCACGAAGCCCTAACTACGGACAGTGCCGTAACCTCGGCACTCGAGTCTGTCAGCCGTGCCGAACGTACGGCCAGCCTGATTACTGGACAGAGCATGTCCAGTCGGCGCCGGGGAGAGAAAGTGGCGGCACGCACCGGTGAAGCGGGGCAGCGTGTTGTGCCGGAACGACGTTCCGGTTGCGCAGGCTGGCTACAAGCTCGTCACGTGCTAGGCCGTGAATTTAGTCAATCACGTTAATTTCTCGCATGGATAATCCACGAAGGGTGAGAAACTCACTACCGGCAAATCACAGTCCCTGCAAGAGAACATGTTCCTCATTCCAGCTGGCCTCCGCAGCACGGAACATGTTCCTCCTTCCGCCTGGCCCCCACAGCAGCCTGTTAACAATGGCCACCCGAGTCCATGGCTGTACAGCCGGAAATACGACACATACGCCGGTCACGCAGCGCCTGCTCTGGGCGCGGCCGGGAGATGTGTGTGCCGACCAGGCGTGTCTCTATGTGTCCTCTGTCCACCGACCGGGACCACTGCGGCAGCTCCCAGCTGAGGACGCGGGTCAATCTCCCCTCTCCCGCTCTCCCTTTCATCTCCCACACTCTGTCCACCGACCGGGACCACTGCACCGGCAGAGAACGCGAGCCCAAACTCCCCACTTCCCGCTCTACCTAACACCTCCTACACACATCCGCTGTGTAGTTCCCCGCTGACTGAAACATCGAGGCAGCCGCAGATCCAAACCTCTCCGTCCCTCCATCGACATCCATAGATACCTAGACCGCCGACTCCCGCGCCGCATACGCCGGGCGGCCCGTTCCCACACTGTGCGGTGGCGTCCACCAGTGCTGGGGGGCAAACATCAAATCCCTCACCCATCCGTTGCCCCCGTCGGCGGAGTCGCCGTGACGTCCCAGCGGCGAGCCCTGGCCTGCCGCGCGTGACGGTGCGGCCGGTAACGAGTGGTGCCAGTGTGACGATGTGACGGTGGGGCGTGCGTCCAGTAACGAGTGATGACAGTGTGACGATGTGACGGTGGGGCGTGCGGCGGACACACGTCACTCACTTTCGCCGTGTTGACGACATGGCTACACAGCGCGCCGTGTTACGTTGCCACACCGGCGCCACGCTGTCATCGAGTCATTTGACAGCGACAGCAGCGGTCAGTGTCTTACCAACTCTCCTCCGTCTGGTACAGTTCTGGAGCACTGCTGAATAGGCAAACGCCATCACATGCCCGGGCACACCAAGAAATGACATTGTGATAAAACAAAATGTCCAGAGAAATAACCATGTGGTCAAAACTGTCCAGAGAAAAGACCTGGCGAACAAAATTGTCCACAAAGCCGCAGCGGGTCTGATACTCCAAGCAGTCCACCCCCACATCTCCCCCCGGCTGTATGATATTCACACCCACAGAACAGCAGTACTGACAGCAGCGTCAACACTGTGCTGGCTGTGAGTGGCCGGGCCATACACCGCGAGCCGCGCCACCCCTCCAGCCGAGGTAAAAGGCAGTCCTCCACTGGGGAGTGGCGCAGAAGTCCGGCCGAGGTTAACATGAGACTCATCTGCCGGAGAAGCGCGCAGAACAGCCACAGGCGATAGTCTGTCCCCGGAATGACAATACTCTACATGGGATACTTAAGCTGACTTCGACCTCGATCTCGTCAATGCATCTGAAAACCTGCATCAGATGCCCCACATACCACAACTACACCGAATCTTCCACCACTAATCACCCTGGCCGACAGCTTCAGCGCCTAGTTCAACCTCGAACCTCGAACCTCCCTAGGCCAGCATGAAGAACAGGCACAGGCTCACCCCCCCCCCCTCGAACCTCCCTGGGACACCATGAAGAACAGACACAGGCTCACCCCCACCCCACGAGCCTCGAACCTCCCTGGGACAGCATGAAGAACAGACACAAGCTCGCCAACCCTGAACCCCCTGAGGGCCCGCCTCGTGCCGTGACGAGTAGGAAGCAGTGATGTCATTTTCCTAAAATTTCCTGACCAAAACCAATCCAATACCAAACAGGAAGCATTTGTTTATTGGCATTATTGACCGATTTTTGGTTGAGGCCAAAAATTTCCAAGATTTGACCGATTTTTTTAACAGAATATACTTATTTAAACAAGATAAGCTGACGAAAAGTGTCCAAAAATTTATCAGCCTGACGACGATTACCGAATCGGTCACACAATTTTTTCGGTAACCAAAATTTTGGTTACCGATTGACACCACTAGTATGTAGGAAGCCTCTCGGCCGATCCATGAATCGCTGTCGTCGATACATATCACGCCGCGGGGGTCGCCGCGGGGGTCGCCGCAGTGAGACCACGACACCGAGCCGGACGCCGCCGGGAGCACAGCAGGACTCCGCGACGCCAGGTTTGTTATCGACCGCCCATGAGCGAGCACGCCGCTCTGGCCTTTCAGAGTCGGAACAAAGGGTTGCCAAGGTCCTATGGAAACGAGCCGGTTGCGACAGCGGGCGAGATACGTAGAGGAATTAAAATGATTGGCAAGGGAGGCGACGAAATGACCAATTCGGCGCCCGTCAGCGTAAACAATAGCGCGAGGCTGATACCTAGCATAGCAGCGGTGATTAGGATAGTTACCTTACACTAGTTGATATGCTAGTGCCTCTGTCGATTTCAGTCACGGACGCGCATGACAAAGCCGTGTTCGCGATAGGAATCTGCAGCCAAACAAGCCATATGAGATAGCCCATCAAGTCATCGCGATAATTTCAATCATCGCCGCCAGTATTCAGAACGGGGCCGGCTCCCCAGGCGCCGGGATTTAGGGCATACCTGTCTCTCACCCGGCCCGATCTGCACGACAATCTGCTGTTACATCGCTGATAATAATCACCTGCCCGCCTGCCCATACCAGGTGACAAACAGGAGCTGAAGACGTGCCAGGTCAGGACCAGCCTGACAGTGTCAAACCCACGGCAACTCGGTCATGTCAGCACGTGACAGAAAGGTCATCTGTCCCTCCCCCCCTCCTCCACCCCTCTGCCGGGAGTGACCGGAGAAAGAGTGCGGAGGAGCGGCGACACTCGGCCTCCCAGCACGCAGCGCTCCTGTAAGCCTCTCATTATTCCGTGCCCGTTCGGAGCGCGGAATGGATTGGTAACATGTACACACTCGGTGTCACTGGTAGTGTCAGCACAAGGCCGGTCCACGGCCGCCGCAAATGCACGCCGTCATGGGTGTGAGCGTGTGCTGCTGTGTGGGGGAGGTGCGTGAAATGCCGCGTCAGCTGCGGTAGGCAGCAGTTCGGACAGCGTGGCCTCCGGACGGCGGTAGTTAGTTGATGGTTCTCACCAGCTGGCGGTGGGGGTAGTTAGCTGATGGTTCTCACCAGCTGGCGGTGGGGGTAGTTAGTTGATAGTTCTCACCAGCTGGCGGTGTGGGTAGTTAGTTGATAGTTCTCACCAGCTGTCGGTGGGGGTAGTTAGTGGATAGTTCTCACCAGCTGGCGGTGTGGGTAGTTAGCTGATAGTTCTCACCAGCTGGCGAAGTTGGAAGGTGATTAGCAGTGTTCTGAGAAGGTTCGCCAGTTGCACGTGCAGATGCTCAGTTTTGACATATGTTGTGGTGCAAAGCGGCCGTAAGGAGGCCACTCCTCAACCTTGCAACTTGATAAACCCGTTTACCAGTCTTATCAGTATCAATTAACATAACAAACTGGTGAACGCTTGCAACAATTAATAAACCCAATCTTAAGATAAATTATGGACAACAAAAAATATCCCCTTGCTACCAGATGACCTCGGAAATCTCTCCAATAGTCGCTTCTCGACACTGAGTAAATCGTTGCCAAGGCATTAGCAGATAGCTGGCTTAAACAACATATCGATGAGCATCGAGATAATAGCAAACCGGCATTCCCCAGACATCGAGTCAGCCAAATTCAGGCAATAAATATGTCGTGGGTGTGGTAGTCATTCCTGCTGGGTACAGCGGTTAAGGAGTATCGTGGGTCGGAGGGAGCGGGGGCAAATCGGATACCACTGGCACAGGTTAGGAACGATCACGACTCCTCCACCCAAAGATAAATACCAGCCCCGCTTCACGACCGCAGAAATCTGAACAGTGAGCAGTGCGATGGTGATCACCTTAGCGTGAAGCTCTTCAGCAACCTGAACCTCAGCAGCATGTACCAAGTCGCTACTACTGGTACTAACTACTAACTCTTGACCCGAGAACCGTCGGTACTACATCGCACTATCGGTACTAGCCACATGCCTGAGCACATCGGTACTCATCAACTCAGGTCGATCGTGACTGGGCCCCACCAGACACGGGGCAGACTCCGACGGCAGCCTGGCCAGGGCTGCAAACCACTGAGATTCAACCGAGAAACGACCGGGATCAACAATCACGAACGATCGGTTTGACTGAGCTGAGGATTTATCAAGCTCGGTTCGCCCCGGAGCCGACCGCCCGTAGACTGCAGTTGCACGGTTCGAGAGGTGAACTAACCCGGGTGAAGAAGGCAAACAAAGAGGGGATTTTCACTCTCTAATGACGTGACAGTCCGGTCGTTGGAGTCACCAACGCTGTCATCAACCACCAAAAGTCCGGCCGAATACCGCCTGACAAGCTAAGAGGCCGCAAAGACAGGCGACATGATTTTGTAATCGGCCCTGGCCACGATTACAAATGCTAGTGGCAAGCAGAGCCTACGACTGAGGCCAAGACGGGAGCCTGAGACCCGACTTAGCTAACGGCCTACGAAGAGACAAAGTTCAGGACTATTTTCGACCTCACCCATCATCCCCACGCCATGACCCTGCTCACCCCCAGGCCGCGACACACTGCAATCAGCATGTCATCTCAGTCAGCATTACTAGATCACCAGTACCACGATTACCCGCATTAGCGAACCGCCCGCCGACCGACGAATGGCGTGCGCCGCCAGTTTTCCTACAGCGACACACTGATAATATGTGGTTTTCCATTTATCATAGTCTGTTACTACGTACTACCTTGCACAGTGAGTGCACAGCCCTGCCCCGTGATTGCACCAATGCATGGCGCGCTCCCAACGCCCGACCTTCGCAGTCACAAAAGGTCGGCAGAGGCCGCCGCCCTTATCATATGACGTAACAAGTCAAACAATAGCGCATGGCGAGGTCCCCGCCCCGCGCAGATCCGCCGGCACCCTCGGATCTCAATAGACATCGCCCGCCGCACATTAGAAAAACGTCGACAGCTCGCCCCATCGCAATGATTGATCCAATGAAGACCATGATTGGAATTCTCGCCCGATGGCTCGGCAACTACTCAGGTTATATGTCAACCGAAAGACGGATCTGCCGGAAACTCAATCTAGTCACCATCGAAAGCCCGGCCAGACCGATGAGGCGATGTCTTGATGTTTTAGAGTCGAAATTTGGCGGTTATACGTCGCCCACGGCCAGGCCGAATTCTCCCGAACACAGCGACAGCGGAGAATGAGGAAGGCAGCAGCTCCACGAGGCTACGGACGGCCGACGCGACGGAACGACAGCGCGCACGACTGCGGCGAAACTGGCGCACGAGACTGCGGCGCGGCGCACCGCGTCGTGTTAGTTTCTCCATCGAAACTCTCAGTCACTTCCACCAGATATACGTCCCTGTGCTCATACAACCGCGACGGTAGCGGCAGCATCAAACACCCGAGTAACCGCCTCGTCACCGGCAATCAACTGAGACAACAGGCCGTACCAGGCCACCACGCTTCCGGACACCGCCAGGCCTCTAAATCAACCCGACATTATCGATCGATTTCACGCTCTGACTCGGCAGGGCTGAAGACCTCCACCACTACTGACCCCACTGGCACAGATTCACTATACAGAGGCCCACTCGGCTCCGGGAGGCTTTTGTAGCCGGGATGGGGCGGGTGATGGCTCTTTCAGTGTCTGGGTCGGGAAGGGGAAGGGGGTGGGTGATGTCTCTTTCAGTCTCCGCGGAGAAGAGTCTCGCGTTTCTGAGGCCGGGGCTGGTGGAGACTCCTTCAATGTCTCCTTCAGTCTCTACCAGACCGAGACACCGCGTTTCTGGGGCCGGGGCTGGTGGAGACTCCTTTAATGTCTCCTTCAGTCTGTATCAGAGCAAGACAGAGCCCCGCGTCACGTAGCGTCACGCGGTGGCCCACAGTAGCGTCACGGTCGTGACGAATCCGCCGAGGCAGCCGCCGAATCTCGTCGCCACACAGGCCGAACAATCGTGACGAGAGACCGAACATAACCAGAGCAGAGCGACACAGTTCGGACAGCGAAGTACTGCCGGGCTGTGACCATCGCCGGGCTATAGCTGGGAACTCGCTGAAGAGGTGACGCTTTGATTTACTTCACCGGTGACCAGCACTGATGCTATCACCGATGACTGTCACTATTCACTGATGTTATCACCAGGCAGTGACCATCACTGCTGTGATGTGATGACGCTACCAACGGTGAGACAGTACATCTCGTCAAACAGAATCAGCCCCTGCTGTGCGCCGCAGGGACAAACCGCCTCAGGTGCCTCCTTCGGGCTCTGACGGGCCACGGGCCGGGTCGAGCACAGCCCAGGGAGGTCGAGCACAGCTCGGAGGTGCCGAGCTAGACCCTGGGGGGGGGAGGGGGAGCCAGACCCCGGGTGGGGGAGCCGTACCGAGATGGCGTGACACATCGCCGTCCGTCTCTCCAGGCGCTGATTACGCCGTAAAAACGGGAGCATAACTCACGCCACTCACTAACACCCGGGGCTGCGCGGTAATTCCGTTTACGACGGAAGCCTCGAGTACGACCGTACATTAACTATCGCAGCGACAGGCTCGCTATACTTGCAGCTATAGAGTAGCGTTGCGTTGCGTTATCATGGACGGCCTTGTCCGATATATCACGCATTATTAATCACGGAGACAATGCCGTATTATCCAGCTGATAGATTTACTAAGTTGGCAGAGCACACGTCAGGTATGTGTGAGACAACTCAGCAACATGATGTGATTGTGCAACAAGGTGTGCAACAACAACAACAAGCAACAAGGTGTGATTTGAACCGAAGTAAAGCGCTCACGTCTTCCTCTGTACTTCATGACCGCATTATTCTCCAGAGCACAATTTGTTCGATCTCAACCCATTGCCACAACACACATTGAGTACCACACCCGGTAGAGACCAACAGTACCTTACTCCCATCTTCACTCAACGTTACCTCCCTCCCCATCACTCTAGACGCAAACCCTAGTCCAACACACAGTCGTGGTCTGGCCAGAACAGGGCCGGCCACCGCCTCCGCCCGCCCGGCCGGCAGGCTGGCTGGCTGGCTGGCTGGCTGCATCGCGTGCTGACGGCCAATTGTACCCGATTAACCCCAGCCAACATCGCCGCAGCAGCAGCAGCAGCCGCCGGCTTCAGTCGTCACTGGCAAGGTCACGCCGAAATGGCCAGATCTGGCTGATACATCACAGTGGTAAATAGTCCCCGCGTGCCATCTATTGGGCGTTGGTGTAGGCTTAGTTTCAGAAAACCCCGCCAGGCGCGCGGCGCAGGAGCGATGGAGACGGCTGTTCATCAGGAACAACGCTTAGGCTGACTTGTTACTTCAGTGATGACGCGGAAGTTCAAATGGAGCAGCGGAGCAAAATGCAAACCGACAGAAGGCGCACGATTCCTGAGGACGCGTTCACAACGTTTTCAAGCTAGCCGCAGGCACAGACGGACTTACCTTGGGTTGATGGGGAACCCAATCATATGGGCGGTTTCATGGCTTACCTTGGCCATCAAGTCCGCGGATGATCAAACTTTGGGCAGTTTTCGGACCTACCTTGGCCATCGGGTCAGTGGGGGAGCCCAGTTTGGGCGGTCTTTGGACCTACCTTAGCCATCGGGTCGGTGGGGGAGCCCAGTTTGGGCCATCGGGTCAGTGGGGGAGCCCAGTTTGGGTGGTCTTTGGACCTACCTTGGCCATCGGGTCGGTGGGGGAGCCCAGTTTGGGCGGACTTTGGACCTACCTTGGCCATCGGGTCGGTGGGGGAGCCCAGTTTGGACGGCACGGTGGGAGTTGGCACCGGGAGCGGCTTCCGCAGGCCGTGTATACTGGAGCTGGACGATAAACTGCCGGTCACACAGAGAAAAGTGTCACACCGGGCAGAACCGCGTCACAGGGTACATAGTGACGTCACACGGGCAGATAGTGACGTCACACAGGCAGATAGTGACGTCACATCGGCACATAGTGACGTCATTGGCAGATAGTGACGGTGCTACACAGACACGATTGCAGTAGCTGAGAACAGGACAAGCTTTAGCAATCTATGATAAATGTGAAAGAAACAACTCATCGTGATTATAATCGAAATTTCAACGTATGACATACACGCCGGTAATTTTCGTTTATGCAAACCGGGAAGCGCAGACTAGAACGGATGATGTTCGCTAGTCACAATACACATTCATAGAGTCCTAACCATATGGGTGCTATTAAGAGAAAACTGAGGGCAGACTACAAAACCTTCCCCAGAACAAGACAGAAACCGCTAACCACCAAAGTCCACTTACCTGGGTGAGTGTGAGTATATGGTGGGTAGCGGGGTGGTTTACCTGGATGAGTGTGAGTATATGGTGGGTGGCGGAGTCTGGATTTACCTGGGTGAGTGTGAGTATATGGTGGGTGGCGGGGTGGTTTTGACGGCCTCTGACATGGTGAGCGGCCTCGCGGCGCCTCCCTCCGCCGGTGTTATCAGCTCTCCCGTCTCCATGTCGTCTGACGTGGGCTCATTCGAGTCCAGACGACCCAGAGGACGCTGCAGAGTGCCTGTACACACAGACAGACACACAGACACGGAGGGTGAGGGCTGGGCTCGCTGGGGTGGACTGCGTGGCCACAGCAGGTTACAGTTAGCGCCAGCTTACAGCAGCTCTGGTACACGGAAGACAGACGTATCAAGGGGAAGATTCAACACAGCAGGAACTAACTATGGATACTCTATGATGCTGCAACCAGAGCTCGACTTTGTTTAGTATGAGCCCATTCATCTTGTTGAAACAGCATCTCTCAGCCCTCTTCGAAATAAAAGTCACCAGTTAAAACTAATCACGAAAGTCATCCGAACTCAAACACAACGACCACCGAACCAACTAAAACTTTCCCACCACAGTGCATACTATCACCTATCACATATGACCCAGTGAATGTTCCATACACCGCTCCCCCTGGCCACTGACTGGTCTGACTGGACGGTCCGGACGAGCCTTCTGAGCCGCCCTGCGCCGCCGGCAGGTCCCGCTTCATCAGCCGGCCCCAGGTGGCCACGTTGATGTTCATCTGCTTCGGCCGCAGGATCGTCTTGCCCTTGTGCTTGAAGATCTTGCGCTGCCGCTGCAGCTTGGGCCGACGCGAAATCATCGGGTTGAGGAATTTAATCTTGTAGGGATAGATAAAAAGGTCAGATATTGTTGCTCCGAAGCGTAATATAATCTGACGTAGAGGGTATGCGCCGAACGCTTCAGACGCCACACTACGGCAACAACGATAAGTAAAGGAAAGTCAAGCCAGGAATTGAGCTGCTAGATAATGTGAAAAAAACAACTGTTGCCTCGTGAGAAATCAGGCAGGAACATGACTTACATACGCTGCAGAAGCAATGGCAAGTTGAATGTGCAGACATGTATACATAAACAATACAAGCACGGATTCAGGAAAAACGATTGCCGTACCTCAGCGAACAGGAGATCCATGCCGGCTCCAGCTGCCCCCCCCACCCCTATTCCGCACCTCAAGCGAACAGGAGTCCCTGCGGCACCAGCTAGCCCCCCCCCCCTATCTCCGCTACCTCAGCGAACAGGAAATCCCTGCGGCTCCAGCTGCCCCCCCCCCCTATCTCCTACCTCAGCGAACAGAGATCCTGCGGCAGTTCCAGGCTGCAACCCCCCCCCTATCTCCGTACCTCAGCGAACAGGAAGTCCCTGCGGCTCCAGCTGGAAGGCCATCCGTCACGCCACGTATCGATAAACTCCTCCAGCCGGAGGAACTTGACGGCGCACAGCGAGCGCCAGTCGCGCCAGTAGATGTCAACCTGGGGCACACGGGGACACGGTCACAACACAATGGTACAGACTACCGGCCAGTCGGGATGCCGATGTCACGATGGTCAGGTAGGTGACTGACACCTGTGCGGTTTACCAGGCAGAATGTTTGACGTTTATGGGCGCAAATGGAGCAGCCACTCAGCAGTCAAAGTTGGATATCTGCATGGCTGTACGTACGCTGTCATCATCTCACGCCAGCGTTTTCCTATAACACTTGTGACGAATAGGCATCGGGGTTTTTAGCAGTCTTGAAAGCAAGTGACCCAGTAGTTGTTTCACTCCATCCTAACCAACGATTTACCGCCCAAGTACCGGCATACCAACCGAGCACTACCATTCCCATACTACCCTCGTACCACCCTCATACTACCCTCATATTACCCTCACATCACCCTCGAACCACCCTCGGTATCACCCTCGGTATCATCCTCATATCACCCTCGTGCCACCCTCGTACCACCCTCATACCACCCTTGTGACCTACCTCGAGCTCGCGTGACTTGTCCAGGTCGATGGAGAAGCGCTGGTCCCACGCCTGCTGTGAGGCCGCCTTCCAGCTGGTTTGACCCACCGTCACATTGTCCAGCTTCAGCACCGCCATAATCTCGTCTGTTTCACGGGGACGGGGGGGGGGCGCAGAGGGAGGACGGTTAGACGAGGCGGGGTACAGGGAGGAGTCGACATTGTGTGAAAGCAGGAGGGAGCCTAAGGGAACTATGTGACAGTATATGTATAAACATATATGAAAGACGGAATCAGCAGATACGAATTACAAGTTAACTGTATAAGAACTGCGAGTGAAATGGTAAAAATAAGATATTGGTGATATCAGCCGTAATAACTACCGATTGTTTTTACTGGACTTTAATCAGTTCTCAGTTATTCCATGAATTCGTTAATCAACAACCACCCCGTAGCCATTTACACACAAAATAACACTTGAGTCAGGCATTCACATTGAAATACATAAAACAGTGAAAAAGCGTGAAGAGATCCCGGAAGTACCCAAGCGCTTTGTGCACATTTACATTTCAAATAGTGCAGTGCGTACCCGGCAGTAACAGTTGAGATAGTGCAGAGTGTATCCCGCAGCCCCGGTGGGACAGAAAGAGCAGAAGAAAGTGAGAGAGGAGTTACAGAGTGTCTCGAGGAGCCAGCCGACACCCACGGCTGCGGCTCCAGTTCAGCTGAGGCACGCTGAACAAGGGGTTTGTTTCATCGAGTGGCTCAGTTTCTGGGGAGTCAGGATAATATGACCCGTGTGCGAGGAGAATTTGGAGACGAGAAACACAAACTCCACTAACTTGGACGCCCCAATACGGTATCTTACCCAGCATTTGCTGCACGGAATGTCTTTAAATGATCTTCCACTTAAATTACTCATTTAAAACGGCGATATAGAGTAGTAAAATCAAGGCCTGTTGTCGTGCAATCGACTTTTTGTCCGCCGCCGCCGACGCCTGCCGGTGGGAGCCGCAGCTGTGGGTTCGGCTCGGCGCCGGTAGATGTCACCACTTACTGGAGGCGAACTCGGCAGAGCGCGGCAGACACGGGTTGTTGAGCACCTGGCGCACGATACCCGGCGCTGCAGACACATAACACACGCGCCATGCAGACAGACAGACATACAGACAGGCAGACGGACGGCCTGCTAGCCTATACACGCAGCTAGCGGAGACGTCACCGAGATGAAGAACAATCGACTGACAAACTTGCTGCAAGATAATCTGGCGGAGATGTGAACAATTCATACTTCCAGAAATGCCTGAAGTATATAAACTGATTGATTTTGTTGTGAAACTCAGGTTTCCGGGCTTTCAACTGATTAAAACCTTCTGAAAGATATTTCTCATGTTCTGATTTAAACTTCGAAATTGAGCAGCAAGTTGTCGTCGATTTGTCTCATTCTCAGCAGACACCCACTACACATACATACACCCGCGGGCGGAGAGACTCGAGCAGCTGGGTGCAGGTGCCGGGCAAAAGGAGATTAGGTGAGAGCAGACGTGTGGTGTGGATCAGGGAAGAGGGGGGGGGGGCGAATGCTGAGAGTGTCCGAACACACGACAAGAAGACGGTGGTTTCCTTCGGTTCGCTCGTGGAAACTGAAGGTATTTTCACTGGCGTTATTGAGTTACTGCAAATTAAGTTATAAATGCCCAAGCCTAGAAGTTTAAAGATGGATTAACAAAGATGCCTCACGATTTGGATAAATGGGCAAATCAAGTTTCGCATGTACAGTGATGTTTATATATTGATACGCCTCTGCTGTGGGCGCAGCAGGACTACTACGCAGGCAAAAGAATGCGTCGGCTAGCTCCAGGGATGAATATCCCGCCACTCCCACAGAAGCAGTATCCTTTTCAGAGATGAACAAAACTTTCACAAACGATTAACGGTGGGGTGGAAATCATACAATTTCTCCTATCAATGTGCCAGTCTCATAGTTAGCTTTCTTGTGCTTAGCATTTCGCTTCCCGTTTCCATACATTGGCAGCGCATAGGAAACGCATAACCATCAAACGAAGAAAGGCGGGGATTGCAGGTTAAGGTAGGGGATGAATGGGAGTATTAGTCACTCACAACACAGCACACAAACACCATGCCCAGCGCGCTATACGCTTACAGGTAACCCGCGGCTATGGACAGGCAGCGAAGGAGATATGTGCACATGACTGACCTGTTATCAATATAGTTAAACTATCCTATACAATCTGACTCAGTTATTGATCAATATAGCTGTTTAAACTATCCTGTAAAAGTTACCCCGGCGCAACGGGCAATGGTCTCAAATCTGGACGTCCCAGGTATATATATAATCATTTACGTTGCATATTCGTTGCGGCACAAGTCGCTAGCACTGGATATAAACGGAAACCTGACAGAAAATATAGAGCAAGACGGTACGCCAATGACAAATGGATGATAATGGTGATAATGATGGCGATGAATTTTGGTAAGCAGCATTGCGTTAAGTGTTATGTAGCGTGAATTCCGCACAGCTGCGCTCTCTCAGCATTACACGTTAATAAGCTGGATTACATTACAGCTGATGGTGGCGAGATTTACACAGTCATCAACAATTACTGAGGACCGGACTTCAACAGATCCTCCCCGTCACATTAGTGTCGCGCCGCTCGCCTGTGCCCAACTCCCGAGCCGCAAGGAGCCAGGGACACCCAGTTAGTTAGACACCCACCAAGACAGCATCCGTGCCGCACCCTTCATTCCAATCCGCATGCCCCTGGCCATTCCAGCCGTCCCGCAGGCTCTCCAAACACCCGGCACCCGTCCCGACAACCACAGTCCAGTCCCGACCTGTGCCGTCATGCAGCCTCCTTCCGAGGAGTCAGGCCCAGGTCACCGCGCCGGACCGCATGTCACACTCACTGCTGGTCTCGTCCTTGACGCTGTAGGACTTGGAGGAGGACCTGACGCCCTTCATGAAGAAGCGCAGGTCGGAAGGACTGGAGATGCCGTGCACAGAGTCGCGCCGCGACCGGCCGGGAACCTCCTCCAGAAGACCCTGGCAGCCGAGCAACCTGGCGGGGGGGAGACAGGTCACAGGTCAGGTCAATGTCAGATGACATGTCAATGTCAGGTTCACTGGTTCCGAGCTGCTCTGCCCTGCCCTGGCTATTCCTCTGCGGTACATTATCCTCTTGTGCACTGCACTGACCAGCCCTACTGGTCCCACGTCCTGTTCTGTTCTGACCCGGCTCATAACACGGTGGTCCATATGCATCATTTAGATGCATTTGGTAAGGACCGACTATTCGGACCAAATTAATGCTCATCTCTGCCCTGCCCTGCCCTGTCCCCCTCCTCCCACTCAGTATCTAAGCTCTTCCCCTGCAGGCTCTTGCTCTGCAGTTACCCTGTTCTTCCCAGCTGTGTAGGTCGTGGCGCTGTCGGAGCTCCACATCCCGGCCCGGTAACCAAGGTCACCTTCTCAGCACAGCGAAGCAACGACCGATCACTCAGCACAAAGGCCGGACAGACCCGGCCAGGCGGCACGTGGGAGCCCAGAGCCGACCGGGGCGGCGCCAGCTGCTGAGCTGAGCCGGCTGTACAGCTGGACCACACCGGCACACAGGTCACACAGAACAAACCCAGGCTGCATCAATGGCGTCCTGGCCGCCGGTACACCCCGGACTGATGGGTCTTCACTGCACCTCTATGTCATACCCGGGAGCAGTGCCACCCCGCACCTAACAGCACATGATGAAGATAGGCAGATTGAATGGCTTTGAGACTGCAGACGCAGTCACTTCACACCCTCATACCAGTCGGCATCCTATTGCAAGCCACACAAGACACGCTTAAAGTCCACCGCCAGTCCTCTGAAGGGTTGAGGTGACCTTCTGATCGTGCCTTTGTCTCACCTAAATCCCGGCTCACCGGTGTCACACAGCATACGACACACCCACAGTCAGTCCTCTCAGCCAATCAGACCGTGTCTCTGTCTCAGTGCCTGACCTTACTTCCAGTCTCCGTCCCTGTCTCCATGAGCTCACCTGACTATCAGTTCCCTCTCTGCCACAATATCTCACCTGGTTTCCAACACTTTCTCCGGCTCCGCCTGTCTCTATTCACCCTCACCTGACTTCCAGTTTGCCTGTGACCGCCGCTGTCTTGACGACGTTGGTGCTCGGCCGGTAGTTGAGCCCGCTCGGGACGGGCGGCAGATGCGGCGACTCCTTCACCTCCACGCTGCGCCGGAAGTTTTCAAGGCTGGCCGAGTTGTTGGAGGGACACTGCTGCTGGTCCAGGTCCTCCTTCAGCTCGTGCGCCTTCACTGAGCCTGCCGCACGGACGGGGTATGGCGATGGTGATGATTTGGGTCTCCAGGACGCCGCAGCTGATAGGTTATATGCTGCGCATGTTGGATAGGAGGGAGACATGAGGTCTAAACATGACCTCTAATGAGCTCTAAACATGAGCTCTAAACAAACCCTGCAGAGTGACGCGCTACGTCATAACACGGGTCGTCAGTTACGGTGTTTTGCCAGAGCCCAAAGCGGAGCACAAGACGTCACCATGTTAAACCACCGACAACGCGCTACTGCATTGGCTGCTCTGTAGAGCTGCACTGCAGCTATTGATCAGGGCCTAAACTCATTAAGCCGGAGTAAGCAGCGAAGGGAATATTGACTAAGGGGCAGCAGCTAACTAAAACAAGATGCAATGACTGAAACTTTGAGCTACATAAAATTGGAGAACTCAAAAT
Organism: Semibalanus balanoides; assembly: GCA_014673585.1. Taxonomy (NCBI): domain Eukaryota; kingdom Metazoa; phylum Arthropoda; class Thecostraca; order Balanomorpha; family Balanidae; genus Semibalanus; species Semibalanus balanoides. The sequence goes on along the minus strand of VOPJ01010515.1, from coordinate 41,292 downwards.
TGTGGCATATTTAGGGAAAAAAACACCAAGTCGAAACAAATGTCACTCATGTAAGAAACTGTAACAAAGTTCTGCCACACCGAGATAACAACTCATCAGCCCTAAACATATTGCTTCAATTATAATTTGCATTCAAAGCCCCAGATTTCTTCACACGGAGGATGAGCCCCAACTACCACCCCAGCCTCCTCAAGCTGAAAGAGCTAAAAAAGCCGCCGCAGGTGCAGTAGCAGACAAACGCCAGCGCAGACGCGTACAGGACAGGAAGGAAAAGGCCGTCAACAGGGCTGGACTTTTTGCCGGCAAAAAGGGGATTTTGCCACTTGCACGTCTAAAACGGTTTAAGCCGGCAAAAACTAAAACTGCTTATTGCTTTTATTTATAAATTGTGCTGTGAAGGAAGGGAATATTCCTTTGTTGTTGAGCCATTTTAAGTACATTACCAATTGCATTGTCATAGTAAAACTGCAATTATTGCATAACAATATTTTTTCTTTAGTCCAATAGCTCTACTTCTTTTCACTGACCTGATGATGATGATAATGAAGATGATTTGGGTGTAAGGGCGCCGCAGCTACTAGGCTATGTGGCGCCAATACTATAAGACAAGGAGGGCTGCGGCAGTGACGCCTTAGTTCAAGTGACTATGCTGGTTAAGCAAGGGATTTGTCATTCGTTGGTGTGTGTGTGGGGGGGGGGGGGAAGTCCAGTGATGAATGTATTTTAGCCACACAATATATAAAACAATCTGTTTGCATCAAGGGAGACAATTATATAGGTTTGTGTTAAAGAACAGGCACGTCAACAGTTATGATGGGAAGATAGCAGAGCACCTGGGATGGGTGCCTGCAAAAGAGTAGGCAACTTGCATCAGCATGGCAAGTATTGGGTCTCCTGCCATTTAAACACATGTATTGTGAAAAATAGTATTTGTTCATGTAACTTGAAAATGAGCGAAACAAACCCTATTTGGCTTATTATAATTGTTTTAGTTCAGTTTTGACGCACTAGAGTTGTTGCCACTTTTCGCCATTTTTGCCACTTGGGGTTTTTGCCAGCCGGTTTTAACCGGTAAAAACCAGTGGCAAACCCCACTTTTTGCCACCCCTGGCCGTCGACCGCACGGCTGGCGACACCGACACCACAAATCGCTGCGCACGTTGCCATCACACACAGTGCACTGTGTACGATACCTGACAGGACTGGCCCAAAACAATTGTGGCAGTGACGCGGCCGGCGTTTCAACATAGGTAAACTCAGCTGTACTGACATGCAGAGAGAACTAACGCACAAAAATAACAAACAGAAACGACGACCGGGTCTCAGCTGCGGAGCGCTCGAGATTCTATCCGGGGGAGGTTTAGTGTCGTTCCGAACCTTTTCCATTAGTTTTCACGTTTTACTACGGACAAGAATAGACTCATGGAAGCCTCAGCCTCAACCGCAGGGCTCAACCCCCAGGGCGTCTCCGGCCGGATCAGATCACAGAGTCAAAGACATCGCAGTCCGTTGACAGTAACAATCCTATACGCCGAATGCCAAATGTTTACGCGTAGTGGTCCAGAAAACAGGCGCTACGCCACAGGGCATCATTTGAATACACATACAACACTTGCCGCAGGGCCTGCACAGCTAGACAGAGGAAAAACGTGCCTTTGATTTAGGTGAGCCACATTCAACGACAAGTAAAATGGGACTGATATTGCCTAATGTACTGCAGTTTAACCTATAACAGTACAGGCGCCAATGCTACCCGACACCTCTACCTGGAGAGTTACCTGAGCATATATATGAGCCCATGTTTGCACTGTATCAACATATTCCATACACCATTACTCCAATAATGGCCAGAAGAGCACAATGACCCTGATAGTCCCAAAATGTCAGATCAGGCCAAGTTAATAGGATCATATCCAACCAGGGTCCTGTCCGGTGCACTGGAGTCTGGTGATGTTCGGTAAGGTCAAGCGCAGTTCAAAAGCGCCTACGGTGTGAAGGTGAAATGTCAACGAAAGCTCACCACACAAATACGATAACTTTTGAGCTCATGTTCCCAAACGCATCACACAGAAGGCATTTGGCAATCGCAAGTCCTAATGCCTGTGATATAAAGAAAATTCACATATCAATGTCTGAAATGTGTTTTATTGTATACGTAGTTGCATCTCCATGTTTCTGCATTTGTACAGCGAGTTTCTCCGTGCCTATTTATCTCGTGTCCGTGATTATCCCCGTCCTTACCGGCCGGCAGTTCTTCCGTCTCCTATCCAGGAGCAGCGGAGCAGGTCCAGCTTCCTGCTGGACTCCTGCAACTCTGACTTGAGCCTTGGAACACGAACACAAGTCGTCAGCGGAAGAGGTCCAGGCCTCCTGCTGACTCCTGCAGACTTCTGTGCAGCCTGGAACACAGAACACAAGTCGTCAGCGGGCAGGGTCCACCTCTACTGGGACTCCTGCAGACTCTGCTGAGCCTGAACACAGACACACAAGTCGTCAGCGGGCAGGTCCAGCCTCCTGCTGGACTCCTGCAGACTCTGCTGAGCCTGGAACACAACACACAATCTTCAGCGGAGTCAGGTCCAGCCTCCTGCTGGACTCTGCAGACTTGCTGAGCCTTGAACCACAGACACACAGACACACAGACTGTTCAGGAGCAGGTCCAGCATGTCCTACTGGATCCTGCAGACTTGCTGGCCTGGAACACAACACACAGACACACAAGACGTCCAGCGAGCAGGTTCCAGCTCCTACCTGGACTCCTGCAGAACTCTGCTGAAGCCTGGAACACAGACACACAAGTCGTCAGCGGGAGCAGGTCCGGCCTTGCCTACTGGACTTCCTGCAGACTCTGCTGAGCCGGCGAACACAGACACACAAGTCGTCAGCGGAGGCAGGTCCAGCCTCCTACTGGACTCCTGCAGACTCTGCTGAGCCTGGAACACAGACACACAGACACACAAGACGTCAGCGGAGCAGGTCCAGCCTCCTACTGGACTCCTGCAGACTCTGCTGAGCCTGGAACACAGACACACAGACACACAGGTCGTCAGCCAGACTGCGCAACACGCCTGCACTGAAACCAACACACAGACATACACACAGCACTCAGTGCACTGTGCAGCTATATAGCCACGGCATCTCGGTCGAATGCAGCCGACAGCTGCAGTGAGCAGACTCAGTCGGGTCCATGCAGGAATGAGACGTCCAGCATTCACGCTGCGCGCAGGTTAGCATTATAGCACAGCTCAAACGGCGCTGGTTAAAACTGCTGCGGTCGTACCGATACATGTCACTCCCAAGATAAATGTCATTGGCACAAAACGCCCGGTGTTGTGTGTACATCACTGCCTACTACTGTGATGCATTGTGCCGTTTTGAAAACGGCACACTAAATCACATTCAAGCGTCGGACTTACCAACAGAGCTCAGCGGGTGTCAAATAATACCCCCCCCCCCCAACCCGCTCCATACGGACCCCCCTATATTCAAAACAACCACTGGCTATTTGTTGCTGGATAGTTATAAGATCTCCACAGTGCCCACACCTGCACGAATCTTGCTCGGCTCACAGCTATTCCTCTGCCTATCCTACGCATTTCCCTCCCTATTCAGCAGACAGCATATGAAGAACGCAGTACACATATCTCTCCATACTAGCCGTGCATCCATACTATACTATATCAAGAATCCAATCTGTATAACTGAGAAGTTTCCGAACACCTTAGGTCTTAAAAACATACACAGTCATAACTGTGTTAGTTATTTCCTGCTTTCACACACACAACTGTTATGAGATGTCATCTTTTCATCATCAATGTTATTTTTCGTGATCGAGCAGTCAGTTTTCGTCGATGTTTCCGCAGCACAGAAGAGCACCTGTGGCGAAGGAAGGCACCACCGCGCCACGTGTGCGACCACGTGACTGACTCAGTAACGCTGCAATGGTCCTCGCTCCGTAGTGCCCACGAAACGCCAGCACTTATACCATTGTTGACTCCAAACCAGTGTCCATTCCTATATGGACCCCGAATCAGTAGACCCACACCATTCGAAGAGGATCTTTAGACTCCAAGTCACCATCCCAAAAGAAAAAACAACCAACAGCTAAGGCACACCCTGGTAGCAGCATGTACATTCGAACTTCTCCAGAGTCGCAGTGGAGTATCTAACTCCCCCTCTGCCCCCACCAAAGGTACCTGCTCATCCCGTGACACCCTCCTGAGCAGCGTGGCCTTCAGCGCCGCCACCCTGCTGGCCTGTCCCGGCCGGTAGTGCCTCTCCCCTCCTCCACTGCCCTCTCCGCGCGCCGTCTCCATCAGCGAGATGGAGCGCTGGAAGAACATCTGCTTCAGCGCCCTGCGCCGCCGGCTGAACTCGAGCAGCTCCTCGACCGAGCGCGAGCGGCGCGGCGGCTCCTCCTCAGGGGACTCATCACCGCTGTCTGTCAGTAGCTCTGACTCAGAGTAGAACTCGGACTCAGACGAGCCACAGCCAGACGAGCCAGAGCCAGACGAGCCAGAGCCAGACGAGCCCGAGCCAGAGGACCCGGAGGACCCAGACGAGCCGGAGGACGCGGAGGAGGAGGAGCTGTCGGTGGAGCTGGAGCTGGCCTTGCGGGAGGCGTGCTGCAGCGCCACGCTGCGCAGCGCCAGCACCGCCTGCTTCAGGGCGCTGAGTCGCCCAGCACGCTCTGACGCCGGGGAGAGGCGCAGTGGCGGCGCCGGCTGCACCTTCAGCTGGCACTCTGTCCTCCGAGGTGACACTGACGCTGGCACAGACTTCCGTCCCGACTCCGGCTCCGGCCCTTGTCCTGAATCCAGCCCATGTCCCGACTCTAGCCCTGGTTTCCGTCCCGACGCCTGTTTCGATCTCCGCTCAGATAAGTCCTCTGTCCGCTGCCCTGCCTTTGCCATCGTCTCCGCTGCTGTCCTTAGCCTCAGCTCCAGCTCTGACTTCGGCAGCGAGTCGTCACCACCACCACTACCGCCTCGTTCTGGGCTGTCGGCTGGCTGCGTCATGACCCCGCCACCGCCTGAGGCTCCTCCGCGCGGCAGGGGCCGGGCCCGGCGCGGTTTGTAGATGACCGTGGCGGCACTGTTGGAGCTGGCTCCGCTCTCGTCACTGTCTGAGTACACTGCGAGAGCGTGTAGTGCCGACAGACGCGGCACCAGGTCTGGCAGGTCGTACGGGGAGGGGCGGCGGCGGCGCTGCGGCAGCGGCGGCGGCTGTAGCGGTCCTGGGAGATGACTCTGCGTTCCCAGGTCGGTCGCCCCTACCGCCGCCGCCGCCGCTGCGAGCACTGATGTCTCGCTGCGCGCTTTGCCGGCGGCACGAAGCCGGCGCCCACCCAACTTTCCGCCAGCCACGGAGACGTTGAACAGCGACTTTGACTTCCATGCTGAGTGTTTGAGCCGGGCACGGTGCCGGTCGTCCTCAGCTGGGCCGACTCTGCGCTTCTTGTTCACCCGCTCCACCAGGCCGCGCCAGAAGCCGCGCGCCCTCAGCACGTACCGGCCGTACGGGTCAGACATGGTGTCCTGTGGTGGCGGCGGCGGCGGCGGCGGCGGCGGCGGAGTGGCGGTGTATCGACGTATCACTTGACTAGATGACTACTAGAGCTGGCAGTGACGAATTAGTGACTGGAGACTGACCGACTGATGACTGGACCTGCCAGTCAGCGTTGCCCGGCGCCGTCAGCTGAACAGTTCGGCTGTTGCACGTTCCGAAACTGTACACAAACACGCGCTGTCTACCGTCCTATCAGTTCACGTGCGCGTCTCTTCACGCCGGCTTCTCCCGAGGCCGTCACGCGCGTCACACTCTGAGTATCTGCCTCTCACACAGTCTGACCAGCGCTCAGAACCGCACACTGCAGGTCGCACACAGTTAGACTAGTCCTCACCCCTCCACACAGCAGACTGAGACGCCCAGCCCGACACTGCGAACGTCCAACACCGGCCGGCGACTCTCGCGTCCACACCTCCTCTATCGCTCGTTCCAGCGCTGTCCACTCGCCGCACTCCGCCACTTAAACTCTATAATCACACGCGCCGAGCTGCTGTCTCTCAGACCTCCTTCTCAGCCGCTAGCCGGCGCCACTGACGAGCACGCAGCGCTACCGAACAACCAGCGGAGAAGCAGGGACGGCAGCCTCTTCCCCCGGCTGGTGACAGGAATCACCTCACGTCACTCCACGGAGCTCCTTCACTGCCGACAGTCTCGCCTCAAGCTCGTCTTCAACACTGCACTCCCGTCTCGAGCTCGATTCGCGCACTTCTCGAGTCTCTGAGCTCGTCTCCAACACTCCACCACCGTCTCGTGCTCGTCTTCAACACTCCGCTCCCGAGCTCGAACCACGCACTTCTCTCGAGTCCACACAGCCGCTGCGTACTCAGCACGCAGTTTCCGCACAGCCTCGCCTCAGTGCACGACTCACAGGTGGAGGACTGTTTTTCACCGCGGCGCGGCGGCCCACACACGGTCAACGTCCGATCGATATCGGGGTGGCAGACCGACCCAGCCGGCACAGTACATCACAGCAGCTGACACCACCCGCTCATGCTGGTCTTACACAGCATTTCCTTGTGGTCGCCCCCACCTAACCGTTCTCTCGAGCCAGGCGCTGTCATTGCTGCCGATACAGCATATTAGAGAGAGATGATTTGAGGACATCACATTAAGTAGAGGACAGACGGGACTGATGAACTTAGATTTTTCGCAGACGGAGACGGAGAACGGAAGGGCCCGCGGTCTCGGGCGCCGCCACAGACCTGGGACACAACGGCTGACCCAACCTGACCACAGGCGGCTCCGGTCTTTCTTTACTTCTGATCTTATGTTGTTATATCACACATCATGTTAAAAGGATACCATAGGCGACAAGGATTATAAACGCATCCCTGGTGATTTGCTCCGCGGCCTATCTATAAAGATAGTTTGTCAACTTGTGATATTTAAAGCCGCAAGACGTACGCATAGTCGTCCTACCGCAGGTACGGACAGCCAGTAAATATACAATGGAGACGAGCGGTGATGGCACACCAACGAAGCGGAAATCGTTCCTCAGAGGTTTTGTTGCAGCCCATACCATACGAAATAGCAAGCAACAATCACAGCAAAATATGCAACTAACAAACGTCGGAAGTAGTCGGTGCGCCCTATAAAAAATATTCTACCAAAATTGGTATTGAATAATCAGTCGTCTACCATTTTCTTCTTCTTTTTCCAACCATGTCATCGCATAAGATAGTGAGTCACCAAATGCCACCGCCGTCAAACAGACCCCGATGTCAGTCTCAATGGTACCGGAGTCGCTCCCAGCAGCTGTGTCCCCCCTGCCCCCTCAGCTGCCAGGGGGGTCGGGCTGGTGACAAGGCAGGGATGACACCACGCGCCGATAGGTGACTCACCCCCCACGGTACCGTGTGACGCAGAGGCCATGGTGGAGCACAGGTGGCCGGCACAGGACGTCATAAGTCCTCAACCAGCGGAAGTCATAATGGTCTCAGTGATCGGTCACGCAGAGGTGCAAAATCGTACGCACTTGCGCACGTGCGAAGGTGACCGGTTTGCATCTTAAATGAGCTGATGTGACTTACTTGTACTTTTAAATCATCAGCTGATTAGTTTTATTACATAATAATATAGAAATGTTAATCTTTTTTAGGGAAATCTGTAAGTATTTAGTGATTTGTAAATAATTTTGGTACTATTTAAATATTTTCATGTGTTAAGGATACGTTAAGTTTTTTACCACTCCAAAAGTATTACAAAAACGGCGGCTGAGAGCTGCAGAATCTTACGCACAAAGTGGGTGACCCTATTCCTTCACCATTGTGACTGCGACCAAGTCCGCGCACTTTGTTATGACCATTGTGACCATTGCGTGAAGAGCTTCAGGCAATGGTCAGCTTCAGGCTTCAAGCGACATGCACATTTTGCTTCATGTGGTTTTTCCCGACGAGCTGCCATAAACATCTTCTGCTTTGAAAGTCGAGGCAGCCGGCATGTTTTGTTTATACCAGAATATGTGTGTTGAAGACTGAAGTGCGGATAGTTGATTTAATTTTCGCATTGCTTTACTTTAAATTTGTGTTGATAATCACTTACGGTGAGTTCCGAAAATAGTAATTTGCGGATATTGTGATTTAAACTCTTCTCCTAATTCTCCTAGTTATTATGACTCATTTTGCGTTTTCTGATTGTGTTCGTGACCATCTCGACACTGTTTGCACCTCTGGATCATCGGTGAACGTCGCGATTCGCCTCACCCATCAGTGTCGACATAGTGCGGAGAAAAAGCCAGAGGCAGCACCGCCTCTTCCCCAGCCAGTTGACCCGACATAGTGCGGAGACAAAGCCAGAGGCAGCACCGCCCTTCCCCAGCCAGTTGACCCGACATAGTGCGGAGACAAAGCCAGAGGCAGCACCGCCTCTTCCCCAGCCAGTTGACCCGACACAGGGCACATGAGTCGTGTATTCGTCCAAAGGTCAACTCCGATGAATCCATGCAGTTCGCGTGGTAAACAAATATGGTTTTCGCCTCTTCGTTTGTCTGTTTATTGTTGTTTTTTGGCCGCACCGACAACAAAGGTCAATTTGTGCCCATCGCCTCTTCGCTTTCAACTAGGATTAACCTGACATTGAAAGCACTGCAGACGAGCTCCTGGTACAGCAAGTTCAGACACCGGCATATCTATGTAGTCACTGAGCCGTTCCTAGTCCGGCAGCCCTCGCGCACCATCATCAGGAAGCTGGTCACAGACGATTCGCCGTCATTTTCCACTCCATCTAACCTACGACCACGACAGAGAGGCACATGTCTCCTGTGGCAGAGAGGCGCAATCTCCTGTATCTTTGCACAGTTTGGCAGCTGGGAGGACGAGCGAACAACGTGCGGACAGGCGCTCCTCAGAAGTCTCGCCGATACCCGTCCTCACACCCGACTGGCCGGCCGTCCGTCCGGTCGTTTCTGTCGCCTGTCCCGCTGCCTCGGTGACCCCAATGACCTCTGTCTCAAACTCAGTGCATCCAGGGCCGGTTCACTGGCCGCCTGGGGTAGGGAGCTCGCTGCCGGCGGTACAGAGTAGTCCTCCATCGGCACCCAGAACCCATCTCCGCTCTGCTGCGAGGCCGGGGTAGGAACAAGGTCTGAAGACGCTCTCTGTAGGCACCTCTCTCTACCCTGTGACCTGGCCGGGGTCTGAACAAGGTCTGAACACGCTCTGTGTGAGGGCCTCTCTTCGTCCTGCAGCGAGGCCAGGGTCCTAAAAAGGTCTGAAGACGCTCTATGTAGCGACCTCTGCCCGTCCTGAGGCACTCCTGGGGACTGACAAAGACTGGAGGTCGTCCTTCGTAGCGACCTCTGCCCGTCCTGCTGCACTGACGAGGGCGACCTGAGGTCGGAGCGCGTCCTGCGGAAGGACCGGGCCGGTGTACAGCGCCGCTCAGCGGTCAGCTCCCCGGTGCGTCCTCTCCGCCTCCCCCGCTCGCGCTGAGTCGCCGTCGTGCCCCCGCTGCGCTCTGTCCTGTGCCGCTCCGAGCTGCCACGCTCCGCAGGGTAGGTGCTGCCTCGTCTGCCCGCCGCCGCCGCCGCCGCCGCCGCCGCCGCCGCCGCCGCCGCCGCCGCCGCCGCCGCCGCCGCCTCCGCCGCCTCCGCCGCCTCCGCCGCCGCCTGGTGGTCGCAGGGAACAGAGTCGCGGCCGCCACCATTACACCTCACACCTCCCTTCGTCACACCGTGCTGATGACTGGCATGGCTTCCGCGGACATGTCGAGACCGATACTCGCCGCGCAGCGTCCCCGAGGACCGATCATCACTGCCGCTGCCACCCCTGCTGCCGCAGACATGGCAATCACCGCCGCCGGCACCTCCATCACCACCGTCACCAGCGTCACCACCGCCGCCGCCGCCACCACCGCCGCCGCCCCCACCGCCGCCGCCGCCCCCACCGCCGCCGCCACCGCCACGCCTCTCACACGTCCAACACAACCCGTCATCACCGCCCCCGCCAGGACAGCGGCCGCAGCGACCGCAGTGGCGGGGGAGACGGGGGCGGGTACCGCTGACAGACAGCGAGCCCAGAGCAGCCACCAGGGCGGGCCAGACCGAGTCCAAGCCGCCACCACTGCGCGCCTTCCACCGCTGTCTGCCACAGTCTCCACACACTTCTCTCGCTGGCGGACGACACCCGCACAGGGACGGAGTCAGAGTCCTACTGGGAGTCGGAGTCGGGAGGGACGGGCCGCCCTCCTGCCACTGCCAGCCGTACGAGCGCCGCTCCGCCGAGCTCCAGCCGATCGACCCCAGGTTAGGAGACGTCACACTGCGACAGGGAGAGAAGGCAGCAGCAGCGTGGGGGTGGAGGACGGCGGCTGAGGCAGCGCGGGCGGCGGTGTCAGCAGCAGCGTGGGCAGCGGTGGCGCGAGCGGTGGCGGCGGGAGAGCGGGTCACCTCAGGACTGAGCGCGACAGACCGACGCCGGTGACGCTCCTGTGTCTGCTCAGAGTTGCTACACTCTGCCGTCCGCTGCTGCTGCTGCTGCTGCTGCTGCTGTGACCGCCGCCGCTGCCTCTGCCTACTGTCGCCCAGACGAACCACCACCCTGACGCGGTCCTCGGGGCGCGTGACGGGGTCCTGCTGTAGTCGGTCTGAGGGGTCCTGCTGTGGTCGGTCGGAGGGGTCCTGCTGTAGTCGGTCTGAGGGGTCCTGCTGTGGTCCCCGTCGCTCTGTCTGTGTGGCGGCGTCACGGCGGCTCCACGCTGGGTCGCTGTCCACTGGCCAGGGAGGCTCAGACGAAGCGGAATGAGCGCAGCAGTCACATGTCAGTCTGAGATGTCCGACAACCGCCGGGCCGCACACCGACACACGCAGAGTCACCAGGCCGGGGCCGGGGCCGGGGCCAGGGCCGGGGCCGGGACCGCGACCAGAACCGAGGTCCGACATGGCGAAGGTACGCCGCCCGCGGCCGTCGCACCACCACTGGTCGTGCTCTATAAACAAGCAGAGCTCTGCCCAGAGACGACCAGCCGTCGGGCCGGCCAGCTGGCGACGCTGAGAGACGCTTCACCACCTCTGCCAACACATCAGTCACCGCCGCCGGACCCTCCTCGGAGACGCGGACACACTCCGACATCACAACATCAACTCAATAACAACATGGTCCTGTAGTAGAGCGTCAGCCGTGCTGGTGGAAACATCATTCTCTCGCGTGCAGGAGATTCATTCAGTCAGTCGGGCTATGCCGAGCAGAATTTCGGACCAGGTCGCCAGTGGGCGGGTCCCAGTCAGACTTGTCAGCACTCCTGGCACGGAGCGATGGATCAGGCGCCGCGCCAGACGGCAGGTGCCGCCAGTGACATCTGTCGGACTGATTAGGAACCACACAGCTGGCCGGCGCCCGCCCCGGCTGATGAAATAAAGCCCGCGCCGAACAGTGGTGCCAAATCACCGCAACGAGACGGCAAGCGACGCCGGGACGTTGCCCACTGGACCAGGGGCGCAGGGAAATTCGCCCAAACGACAGGCTGAACCTGAAACCCGTCGTCAAAACTCAATATCGGTGATAAATGCTGTATTACTGCGAAAATTATGACCCGAGAGACAACTAATTCTAGGCATTCTTCCTTCCCCGAATGCCCTATCAGAAAAAAAATGAGAGGCCGATTTGCGTTCAATTGACCAGTCCAGTGCCAACCAGTACGGATCTCAGTTAAGACCGTGTTCTGACCGCACATTCCCGCTGCGGGAATCCCTGGAATCCCCGGCGAGCGTCAGCTGTTACGCTGCGAACGGCCGCACTTTCCCGGGGAGTCCCTGGAATCCCCGCGGGAATCGCCGGTCAGACCACGCCCTACGTGTCTGGTGACATGTGACAAAGCGTCACGTGATGCGAGCAGTCCCGCCGTGCCAACCGACGCCCCCGGCTGTGACGCTGACTGCACTGCAACCAAATTAGACCCGCCGTGTCCTGAGACCGTGTCACCGGACAGCCAGCCGCATCACATAACCACCTTCCCTCCCTGCCACGACTTATACCGAGCCCAGCAAGTAAAAATATAGGTAGAAATACTTATACAATGACTTATCACACGAGACAAAACAATGAATCATACACAACCGATTCCGATAGAATTTGAATGAAGGGATACACTCAGCGCCCCAGCGGCAGCGGTATGCACTAGCGTTTCAGACTCGGCTCAACAGATGGCGCGCAGAGCGCTATCCCGCCCTGTTGACTCGGCGTGATCATCCACTGACGTAACACAAACACGGCGTGTTTGCTTTCAAACACAGCACGCGGCGGCGGCGACAGCCTGGCACTCGACTCGGCGTATCTCCTCCCAACACCTGTTGTGCCGGCCAAACGGCGCTCAGCGTGACTAAGGTAGTGGATAAAAACAAGATAAAGCCTGACGACGACCGATAAATGTCAACATGTGCCGTTGACTCAGTCTGCAGTTTCTATCGCGGCATGTCTACTGGTATGTGCACAGATAGCAGTCTCATGTTATCTATGGTACGTCACATCAGCAGACTGTATGAGCGATTCGCTCGAGTCGTCGAAGGTGAATCACAGGGTGTTTAACACGTTTCCCCAATCAATCTACGCGTGTTTCGCGAATGAAAGCCGTAGTTGTCTGTCGACAAGCCTGTCATTATCACAGCGTAATGTTGACAGATTCCCTTGTCGCGAGGTTTCTAAAGGACGCCCATTTCCGCTGGAATCCAGCCAAGTCTTCAATTATTACCTCCTCACATGACAGAGATGCATCGTTATACTAATACCATCTGTCGCTTACGAAGCACCCAACCTAGAAGGCTGTTCCATTTCTCGCCTAATATTTCACGTTACCTGGCGGTGATCATTAAAAAATCGTTGCCAATTAAGATCGCTTGAATTACACAAAGAAAATCAGAACATCAAAATGATGTAAGACAAACATAGACAACCAGCTGGCAGCTGTTCTGATACAGCATGATGTCCAAACTGTCCAGTAACTTCCCTCAACACATCTCGACTGCCACCGAAGATGACCCCCGCATCTCCCCTGTCTGCGTCACACTCCCTGGAGGGTCTCCTTCCCTGTCTCTCACCCTATGTATGGCCTTCTTGTCTCCCCTGCCCCTGTCTCTCACCACCTGGAGGGTCTCCTCCCCTGCCCCTGTCTCACCTCCTGGAGGGCCTTCTTGTCGGTGACCTTGCCACTCTGCAGCAGTCGGATGGCGTTCTTGGCTCCGTCCATGACGGCCGTCTCGATCCGCAGGTGGTGGCGCAGCTCCTCAATACGCACGTCCAGCGGGGTGAGCTGGCTCGTCTCGTACGCCCGGTCCACTGCAGCAGGTGGTGTGGGGAGGGGTACAGAGGTTAGGGCACAGACCAGAGCTGCAGGACAAGACTGGCTCGTCTCGTACGCCCGCTTTACCGCGGAGGCTGGCAGAAGAAAAGAAACTGTGGTCAGGGATCAGGGTACAGGGTGGGGTACAGTGTAGGGTACAGCGGGGAAGGGCACGACAGGGCACTCGGCAGGGCAGGGTATGACACCGGGCACGAGGCACGGGGCACAGGGCGAAGTAGGACAGGACAGACAAGAAGAAGAACCATCCCGTCTATTGCAGGTGCATAGGCGAGCACTCGCCGGGCTTCAAAGCCATCAAAGCCGATAAGCGTTACACATTAATACGATTATTTTGATACGATTACATCTGGCCACGTCCACACTCCAATTGTTTACCAGCACTGTTTGCCGTAACAACACCAGCACGACTCTCTGAATCCCCTTCCATCTCCACTGGGACACCATGGCCACGACGGGATCAGGGGGCGCGTCGGCGGCATCAGGGTCGACCGACGTCACGGACTGTCAGTCTAAGCCGCACGGATCCCTCCCTCACGACACCTAAAGGAAACACACTCAGACGGCTTATAGGCGCGGCGGCGGCGGCGGCGGCGGCGGCGGCGGCGGCGGCGGCTTTCAACGGCCCCACCGCCGGGGAGGTAGACAACTGAAGAGACAGTCGGATGTGAATGAGGTGGGAGAGAGGGCTGGTATGGGGAAGAGACGGACTGGCGCGGTAAGGCTTTACACTGCCACTGGGAGTCGAGCTGTGTCACAGAGGACCCGTGACGTCATGATATGACGTAACAATGACGAGGCGGCACCGGAGCGGGCGGGAAGGTGACAAAGCTGGAGTAAATATGCATGAGCAGTACAAAACAACTCAGACCGCGGGTCGAATGACAAAGACCCCCGTTTCTGGTATGGATGAGTGACAGGAATGGCGATAGCAGTAGAGCGATGGTCGGTTTAGTAACACAGACACAACAGGGCTCAGACCCGATCAGATGTTTCCACCCTCTGTCTGAATCATGCCAATATCCCTTCAGTCTATGATGATGACTATTATTTGGGTTTAAGGAAGCCGCAGCTACAATTCGGCTATGTGGCGCCCATTCCCTCCAGTCTAATCACCTATTCGACTCTGATCCATTTGAACACAGCTTCACTAACGCCAGAGACAGTGGCGTCCCTCTCACTCACCCCCCTTGTCCCATCCTATCTCACGTTCCCATACACTCCATGGCAACAGAAGGCGTTTACTTTGGACGAACATCACATCCCCCCTCCCACCATCTCATCGCCTATTCCACCCCACACTCAGCCTCTCGCTCGTCTGCCATCCTTGAACTTGTAGTCGCGAACCACGACACCGGCACGATCCGTCTCTACCCACCCCGGTCGGACAGAGGTGAAACAATTCCAGAAAACTCGCTACCCGATAGCGGAAACATGTCAATAAACGACACGAAAAACAACAAACATAAGGTATCGATCCATCAAAAGCTTCCAATGGCCACAGGTTCGAGAACATTCGATAGATAAAACCTCATGTGTGTTGTTGTACGTGCCGTGAATTTAAAACTTGCCGGTAGATTCCTTCACCTCTATGTACCCGGGCGGTGCAGCCGGCCGCAGCGGCTGGTGGGAAAACCCAGCTCTGGCCGGCTGGTACGCTGCAGCGGCCACTCGAGAGAGGAGGCGCTTCTACCGGCCGGGCCCGCTGCACTGCCCACTCGAGACAGAGGAGGCGTCTCTACCGGGCCGGTCAGTGGCTCTGATCGACTCTGTCACCCCGCCCTTCTTACGACATCCTGTTGGTTCATCTCATTCCTGCCCCAACTCTCCCCCTGGTGAGCACCTGGTCTGGTCTGGTCTGGTCTGGTCTGGTCTGGTCTGGTCTGGTCTGGTCTGGTCTGGTCTGGTCTGGTCTGGTGGTGAGCCTGGTCCTCCCTGAACCCTCCCCACCATCCTCTTTAGCAACGTGTTCAAGGCCAAATAAATGTCTGAATTGCCATTACGTCACCGTCTTTGCTAATGCGATAACTTGCTCGATAGGAATACAGCGTGATGCGTCAGCGCTGCTCCAAAACTCGTCAACGCAGATTTCCATAAAAATATGACTCAAATTCAAACAACATAGGATATGGGGACGCGCGAGACACCACACCTAAAAGAAAGCAGCCAAGTCGCGAGCGTGTCAACGTTACCCATGGATCGGTTCTCGCCGACGTTCCACTGCGCCACGTTCTGGCTCAGCTTGTTGATGCGCATCTTGATGTAGTCGATCTTGGACTTGGCGTCGTCGTGCATCTGATGCGCGTCGGACAGCAGCTTCTTGCTCTGCTGGCCTCCCGCGGAGTACATGCTGATCAGGTTCTCTGCACCCTGCTTCACCTGACAAACACAAACGGCGAGCTGTTAGCAGTTGTTTGCGCCTGCTGCGTTACCCGACAAACGTCACCTGGCAAACACTAACGTCGCGTTGTTAGCTCAGTTGTTTTCGCCTGCTGCTTTACCCGACACACGCAAACAAGCATCGGTTAACAGTTCTGGCGTGTGATTGTAGAGCGCGTCGGCGGTTATCGTTGCTCAGGGTGATGGAGGACTCGTCACCCTGCTTCATCTGACATATAAGAAGGCATGGTGGATCAGTCTCATCGCATACTGTACAGAGTGGATCATAGCACAAACTGCATTCCAAAAATTACATTGCAGTATATATGGTATACATAGTCCTAAAATCATATCAAACCCAATCTTCTTACAGCATATTTCGAGCTCTTACTGAGATCACTATCCTGCGTGATCATCAGAAGGGGTTATATGGGTTTAACCAGGGAGATATGCGATCAGTGCAAAGTGCTATGAAATGTCGCTAGAACATCTGCAATGATATCACCTTTTACTGAGACATGAGAAAGTGGTCGCGCACGCGCCAACCCCGACAGGCATACGGTTAACGACTTTACAATGGCAAACTTTCCACGAGTTACGTGACAACGCCGTGGCAACATCCGAAAACGAGAAACCGGCCTGAGCTTGTGTGTTGCAAACGCGGCACACACTGCTCTTCCACCCTGTCACGGCCGGAAAAGCCGGCATTTCCCGCCCCCAGACAGACATACAGATCCGCCTACACGTGACGCAACAATGTAACACAGACAGAAACAATCTGCACGTAGAGCCATGGCAACCGCGCCGCCGCCGGCGCCACCCACGCCGCGCCCAGCGCGCAGGCTGGTGGGCGCACGCCGACCCCCCTCCCCCCCTCACCCTACCCCCTCCAGCGCCGCCAGACAGTCAGTCAGTCGCCCTATCACGCGCGCAGACTAAAGCAATAAACTAATGACCAACGGCTAACAGGATGAGCTGTAGAGGCTCCAGTGGAACGGTTACGCCAGCGCTTCCCATGCCAGCAGCTGGCGCCGCTTCCACAGATCATAACCATCTCCATTGTCGCTGCTACACCGCTCTAAGCTCTAAAGAAAACGCCGTTACCCCTCCGCAACGGAACTTCACGAGAGATTAACGCCGCTCCGAGCCGCACGGCCCCGGAAACTCCGGGCACTCCGGGTCCGGGCGGCTCCGGGGGGCATCCGCCGGCGCATCTCTCACTTTCTCGGCGGCTTCCGTGCGGCTGCTCGGGGCCGGTGCGGTGGCCATTAGCGGCGGTTAGGCGGCGCCGGCTCACACCGTTTGTAGAGAGCACCGGTTCCGGTCGACGCTCCCGGCAGATGTCAGCCCGTTCAAGCGTTCAACAACGACAGTGGCAACGCCTTCACACTGACGGAGCGGCTACAGGCGGCAACGCCTTCACACTGACAGAGCGGCTACAGACAGCAACGCCTTCACACTGACGGAGCGGCTACAGACAGCAACGCCTTAACTGACGGAGGGGGGGGGGGGGGGGGGGGGGCGGGGGGGGGTGGGGGGGGGGGGGGGGGGGCGGCTACAGGCGGCTACAGGCGGCAACGCCTTCACACTGACGGAGCGGCTACAGGTGACAACGCCTTCACATTGACGGAGCGGCTACAGGCGTCAATGTCTTCACACTGACGGAGCGCTACAGACAGCAACGCCTTCACACTGACGGAGCGGCTACAGGCAGTAACGCCTTCACATTAACGGAGCGGCTACAGGCAGTAACGCCTTCACACTGACGGAGCGGCTACAAGCGGTAATCACTGCTGGCAGATGAACATGCCAGATGACATGAAGATGAAGATGAAGTGGCATGCAGATGAAGTGGCTATACGCGTGTATCACTGTCGCAACCGGACAGACACCTACCACCACCACCGCTGCCTTCTCTAGACCGACACATATGCGTCTACCGCTGATGCCACTTCCAAACCGACAAGGTGGCTACAAGCGTCCACCGCCACTGCTGACGACAGCTCCAAGCCGACAGAGTGGCTACATGCGTCCACCGCCACTGCTGACGACTCCAAGCCGACAGAGTGGCTACCTCTGCCCCTGACGGTGGTGTTGACGAGACATCACCGGCGCGGCTGAGACGGTGCGACGTAGCCGCGGCGTGTCACAGTCTCAGGCAACATAACCGACGGTCCGTGCTATACAGATTACAGCCGGCACAGGAGCTGAGACGACGTCAACATGGCCGCTACGTCACAGTCCCAGGAACTCGGGCAGAAGACGCGCCGCGTAACCACACGTGCGCAGGTGTGATGTCAATAAGAAGGTACAGCGGAGCCGGGGCCTGGGACGACCGGTACCGCGGTCAGGTGAACCGTGCTCTCTACTACTAAGGACTATATGATTGCCGATCCTCGCTGATAACCCTTACAGAGCAAGACATGCATCAAACTGGCAGACCCGACCGGCACGCGGCTGGTTCATGTCCCTGCTTACTACAGCGTCACCCTGCAGCGCTATAACATACAAAGCTGTCAATCACATACAAAACATTCACACAACCACACACAGGACTCAACAGACCGTCATGCACCTTTGACCTCATAATCCACGGTCTGTTGTCCTTACGCAGCATGACATCCGGAACACGTGATCCCCGCATCGGAGTCAGAGTTTTACGAGCCACTGTAAGCCGTGTCTGCGGTGAACCCGTGGAAGGCGCCCAGTCAGCGCTTATCTGTCTCCAACTACCTCCAGTCTCCACCCCCTAGGCTAGCTCAGTCTCTGCCCAGGCTAACCAGGTAGCACAGTCTCTGTCCCCAGGCTTAGCTCAGTATCCGCCCACCAGGCTAGCCTCATCTCCGTCCCAGGCTAGCCTTCAAGTCTCGCCCAGGCTAGCCGATGTACAATCTCTGTCCTCCGACTACCGTCTGTCTCCTGCACAAGGCGTCCAGGCTAGCACCAGTCTCTGTCCCCAGGCTAGCCTCAGTCTCCACCCCCAGGCAAGCCGACTGTCGAGCAGTCTCTGCCCTCCGACCATCTTAAGTCTCTGCCAAAGGCTAGTCCAGTCTCCGCCCGCAGGCCAGTACCACTCCGCTCGTCCAGCGGCTGTGATCTCCGCCCTGTGCGATCACCACGATCGCACCCCACCTCTCCTCTCTGCAGCTGTCGTTCGGATCTCCGCCCTGCAGAGTAACGGTGACGGCCGGCTCCACTAATACGGCCGGGCGGTGACGTCTGGCGTGGTTAGAGGCCGGCACGGAGAGATGCGCAGCCGGCTGACCTGCCACCTGGCGGCAGCTGGTCACACTACAGGCGGCCGTGGCCGGTCGGTTGGTCCGGGAGGGAGAGCTGGAAGGGGAGGAGACGTCACAGCGGGAGAAGGCACATCAGCCGCTGTCGCTGCCGCTGCCGCTGCCGCGCTGCCGCTGCCGCTGCCTGCTGCCTGCTGCCGGCTGCGCTGCCGCTGCGCTGCGCTGCCGCTGCCGCTGCGCTGCCGCTGCCGCTCCGCTGCCGCTGCTGCCTGCTGCTGTGCTGGCCCCTGGGCCCCCCCTTGCTGCTGCTGCTGCTGCCGCTGCTGTGGCAGCGGAGAGGGGACTCCCCGATGATTAGAAGTTCCGACTGCTCACTGCAGGAGCTTCGCCGCCGCCGGCCCCTGCTTACACCGAGCATCCGTAGAGTGGCGGCGACAAAGCCGGGGCATAGGAGACACCACTAACAGGCGGTATTCATCTAACCTTCATCTCGATGTCGAGCTGCCTGCCCCGGCTCCGCAGCCGCTGGTCTGTACGTCTGTGTGTCTGTATGTCTGTGAGCGGGCTCAAACCTTCATCTCGATGTCGAGCTGCCTGCCGAGACTCCGTAGCCGCGTGGTCGGTGGTGGTGAGCGGCTTGCTCCTCCCATAGGAGTGTCGCCAGAGGTGACATTGGCGCCTCTGTACCTACCGGCGACGCACGGAAGTCACATACACACAGGCTACTTCGGTCGCAACGAAAGGACGACACAGGGCCAGCTGATACCGATGACCAGCACACATCACATCACACCATATCACACATCACAGCAATCACATCACATCACACATCACACATCACACATCGCATCACACATCGCATCACACATCACACATCGCATCACACATCACAGCTATCACATCTGAGAATACTACGTCGCAGCAAAGCACACCACTATCTATGTCATTAAACACAGCGCACAAATACATCACCTCGCATCATATATCACATCCCATAAACACACGTCATAACACGTCGCCTCGTCGCTACAGAAGCAGACACGCAGCCAGCTGCAGTCGCAGTAGCCTCACATAACGCACACGGACACATACACAAATACAATACAACATAGCCAGCAGTCGCAGCTGCAGCCGCAGTCGCACTACGCCCTCACAAACCAACATGACAGGGGTCGGATCAGTAATGCCTGAGCGCTGTATCAGAGGTGTATCTATGAGAGGAACCATCTGCCAGTCACCCGATACACTGTACACACCCTCCTCTGCCACCCTCCGGCAGATGACTATCTGCACCTGCCGAGCACTGCGCTGCGCCACGCTTCGCTGCGCCGGCGCCACTCCTACAGGTTACCATGGGCCACCTCTCGCGACATCGCCCGGGAGGGTTACCACAGGGTACCTCCACCGGCACCACCCGTACGGTTACCACGCGCGCGTAATACCTACGGATTACGTACTATGTAAAGCCGGGAGCGAACCCGAGGCTGCCGAGCGGACGTGCGGCGCGCGGGCTGACCGTTTAAACCCGTTGGCAGGCCACCAGAGCCGGTCAGAGGTCATACGCGGGGTGATTACTGCCCAGAGCTGGTCCAGCGCCCATGCACTGGTCCGGTGAGGTGCAACGGGAAGTGCCAGCTATCAGCGACGGAAGGGACTGGTACAGAGGTCAGCAGACAGTGACACAGCTGTCAGTAGCAGCATCAGCAGTCAGAGTCCAGCAGTACAGTGTCAGCAAGTCAGCAGTCAGCGGTTAGCATCGCAGTCGGCAGTCGCAGTCAGCAGTCCAGCAGTCAGCGGTTAGCAGTCGCAGTCCAGCAGTCGCAGTCAGCCACGTCCAGTCAGTCAGCAGTTCAGCAGTGCCAGCAGTCAGCAGTCAGCAAGTCAGCAGTCAGCAGTCAGCAGTCAAAGTCAGCAGTCAGCAGTCAGCAGTCCAGCAGTCAGCCCCGTCGGCAGTCGGCAGTCGGCAGTCGGCAGTCGGCAGTCAGCAGTCAGCGTCAGCAGTCAGCAGTCAGCAGTCAGGCAGTCAGGCAGTCAGGCAGTCAGCCGTCAGGCCGTCAGCCGTCAGACAGTCAGACAGTCAGGCAGTCAGGCAGTCAGGCAGTCAGGCAGTCGGCAGTCGGCAGTCGGCAGTCGGCAGTCAGGCAGTCGGCAGTCGGCAGTCAGCGGTTAGTCTCGGGACGACTCGCCGTCCCGTACAGAGGTCAGCCGACAGTGACACAGCAGCCAGTGATGGCCAGTCAGCACGCATCCCACTGCACACTGCACCACCCTCCACACCTAGGTCCACAGCGCACGACGCAACGGTGCATGGGCGTATTGATGTGACCACTAACCAGCGGCCGTCGGTCCGGCGTGCAGCCACCAGCTGGCGTACGGCTGGACGGGTCAACAACCTGGGTCACACGTCCAGCGGGTACGCAGGCAGCTGACGAGACGCTTCAACGGGTTCTTTCGAGCTTAGGGAGCCAGTCCGATTAGGGCAGCGTGAAATGTGATGACCATCGACACTGCGTGTTACTTTGCCCGACACAATGCCTCTATTTAAATAAATGACTGTTGGTTGCGTTAACATCTGTATTTCAGTCGATAGGCCGAGAAGCGAGCGTGGGATGTTCCAGTGGTTAGAAGAGGACTGGTGTCAAACTCATTGACCCGTCTTATAAATATTGACCAATTACGCATATATGTGTATGTTTATAGAAACCTATGGGTTCCAGCAAGGTTTCTATAGAAACTAGTCATACAGAAGTAAATGGCATGGATACGAGCAGGTTCCGCCGAAGCATCCCATAACGATCATTCTACAGACAGCGAAACGCGGGACGGGGCTCTGTGCATGACCACGCCGTCAGTCTCTGCGCGTGACCTCCGCTGTCCATTACCTGACCCATTAACGACTGGGCGCGGCTCACGCTGCCCAACACAGACCACATATCCTCCTCTCCGCCCCTACAGTCCCATGATTGGGGCTACCAACATACCGCCCACACGGGCCCTCGCTCCCCCCTCATCCGGCCTGCAGTAATGATTGAGAACTACCAGCTATCAGCGCAGCGCATGAGACAAACAACTTCATTGGCTGGGAGTGCTGCCGCTTTTTGTTACTCTGATTCAATAACAGACACCGGCAGTCGTTAGTTGCGACCGTGGCTGTGCAGAGGCGTTAAGATCGGATTACGCCGTCCTTGGGATTGTCAACCGTTCCACAAACACTGCATCTGTCATGCATATGAAGAGTGCTGTCATGCTGAAGGGTGCTGTCATCTTGAACACAGCTCCTCTTGAAACCATGTAGCGCCATGTCCTTCCATGTCGGAAGGAATCAAACACACGCTTCTTTCGCTCCACACCTGAATCCATTAGACTACGCTCATCCAGACGCTCATAAGAAACCGCAAAAAACACAGACAATCAACCCTCCCCAACAGAAACCGCGCCGGGCAGGGACAAAACCTGGCTGACACAATGACACATATTCAGAGCGTTCCTGGTTGGTCGACCGAGCCGGACCGGACCAACCGCTGAAAAACCGGACCGGGCGTATTTGACGCACGCGATCCGACCGGTCCATCTCCCCACTCACGCCGCGTGGTCTCCGCCGGTCCGGGACCAGCCGGTCTCCGGTCCCGGACCAGCCGGTCTCCGGTCCGGGACCAGCCGGTCTCCGCCGGTCCGGGACCAGCCGGTCTCCGGTCCCGGACCAGCCGGTCTCCGCCGGGTCCGGGACAGCCTCTCCGGTTCGGACCACCGGTCTCCGGGACCAGCCGGTCTCCGGTCCGGGACCAGCCGGTCTCCGGTCCCGGACCAGCCGGTCTCCGGTCCCGGACCAGCCGGTCTCCGGTCCGCCGCGGAACAAGGTCGGATCAGAGACGGGTTTTTTACCACCAGGATAGAGGACTCTCCAGTTGTACAGCTTGTGACGCAGACAACGGACGGCATTCTGCCAGGGATGTGAGATGAGACGCGCTTTTTGTCGGCAGTAAATGCGCATTGAACAGTTACAGGACGGACTCTTCTTACAAGCGAAAGAGACGATCGTGGCCAATGAGATTTCAGCAGCAGTTTGTCTGGCCTTGAACTGATGGGTCATATCTAAAAATAGCATACTTGCGCGTCCCACGGCAGGAACAATTAATTGGTCTGTTGTCTGACTGACCATGCATTTAACTGAAACAGTTGTGGCGATACCATTTATTTGATGACTTTTCGGCCGTAAAAAACCTGGGACAACTGTCCACACATTCCACAAAGTCCAGTGTCCATGTTTAACAGTTACCTGTTACACTAACCTCAATTCAGTCGTAGCATACAAATTGAGTAGGCCATAAATAGCATGTCTACAGCTCCGCAATGTCTATGATCCCAGCGTGTCACACACCGCCTTAGCGCCACCGCCCTTTCCGCCGCCACCGCCCTTACAGACACTACCGCTGCCGGCACCGCCACCGCCGCTCACTGGGCGGGGTCACCCAGGCACCCGCAGGCATGCTGGGGGGGTGCACCGCAGGAGCCCCGACCCACCCACGCCAACAGCCCTCTCGTTCGAACACCCCAGCACCAAGGCAACTTCTCACTCGACAAACCGTGCGCACAACGTGGCGCTCCTCGCCCGCGCTTCATTCGTCCACATTCTCGTCCAGGATTTCGGAGCCACAGTGAGGAACACACAGTGAGGACGCCACAGTGAGGACGAAACAGTGAGGACAAGCACCACCGACACACATCTCTCGGAAGGGCGACGTTCGCGAAGACCGTAGCCTCTTCGATCGCTCAATGCCGTCCCCGAGTATTGTCGATTAACTCGGCGGTGCTATGAATGGCCGTTAGCGACAACACCGAGCCTGACCTTAGCGGTTCACTGTACCAGCAGCCACCGGACTGTTCCAAGCAGTCTTGTCAGTCATCTGCAGCCGCCATCACCAGCGTCCAGCTGCCCCCCCCCCCCTCGTCAGACAGTGACCAACAGTCAGCCATCCAGCCAGCCCAGCTTCAACACCGGCAGCCGTCGCAGCTGGCCAAAGCTCGACTCGGACTCGGAAGCTAAGCCGTATTTTTACCTCGCGGCCGCCGCCTCCGCGGTGTAATCGGATTTCTAAATCACGGAATCTCCCGCTGGCGGCTCTCCGCGACCGCGACACGGCCACAGCGACGGGCGGCGGCGGCGGCGGCGGCGGCGGCGGCGGCGGCGGCGGCGGCGGCGGCGGCGGCGGCGGCGGCGGCGGCGGCGGCGGCGGCGGCGGCGGGCGGCGGCGGCGGCGGCGGCCGGCGGCCGGCGGCGGCGGCGGCGCGGCGGCGGCGGCGGCGGCGGTCGGCGGCGGCGGCGGCGGCGCGGCGGCGGCGGCGGCGGCGGCGGCGGGCGCGGCGGCGGCGGCGGCGGCGGCGGCGGCGGCGGCGGCGGCTCGATGGGCCAGCCACCAAACTTCACTCACTCTCTCTCTCTCTCTCTCCCCGTGCCGGTGTGACCGCGATTTTCCGTCGCGTCACGCCGCTCCGCCCGGGGTGGCCCGGGTCACACCGGTCGCGGGGGTCACCGGGGTCAGACGACCACGGCTCTCCCGCGCATTTCGAGAACGCGTCTCTACGTGACTCGCCTCGCTCGCGTCTCTCTCCGCGACGCGTCTCGCTCGCGTCTCTCTCCACGACGCGTCCCCCTCGCGTCTCTCTCCACGACGCGTCTCGCTCGCGTCTCTCTTCACGACGCGTCTCGCTCGCGTCTCCATGCCTCGCTCGCATCTCCATGTCTCGCCCCGCTCGCGTCCCTCTCCGTGACCGAGGCGGGGGCGGCGGAGTACCGCACACGTTCCGGCTCCAGCCCGGCGAAAGCTCTGACAGTTGGCGGGTGGGTGGACACTGGGCGGGGACACAGGACGCGGCGGTTGGACGGGGCGATGAGAGGGGAGCACAGTCAGCGCCGCGGGTGCGATGCAAGTCCGGAACCTCCTACTGCATCATAAACTCAGTGCACTGAAACGGAGCTGCCTACTGCATCACAACAAGGGTGTTGTCTGCGTAACGCGAGTCTGCGCTTGAACAAAGCGCAGCTTCAAAATCGGTGTCCAGGGTTGGGAGTATAATTGGTAGAGTCGGTAATTGGTAGGGCAGCAGCTGCAGCTGGACGCTACAGCAGCTGGAGGTTGGGGGAGATGTCTTCTCCTAAGCTAGATTAGCTAGCATACAAGTATCATTCCCTGTCACACCCCGGTCATACAACTCGTCCTCGTGCAACCATATAGCGGTAAACAGAACATCTCACCTGGTTATGTTCCCGATAGCACATATGGGTATATTTCCTAAGAACAAAGTGGTTTTACTATCACACATATGGGTGCATTTCCTAATAAGAAAAGTGATTATACTATCAACAACCCCTTCTCGACAATTTTAGTCGGTACAGCCCGCCACTGCCCACCGTCAACTTAACCTGCCAGGCAGGAACCCACACAGAGCCACTCCTAAAACCGCACCCCTGTACAGCACCGGTGTATAAGGTAAGTCCGGCAACATCTCCCACACGCCAAAACACCGCCCTACCCCAGTACAGCACCGGTACCTATATGGTCAGTCCGATAACATCTCCCACACGCCAAAACACCGCCGCCCCACACCGCCGCCAACACCGCCGCCACCGCCGCCACCGCCGCCACCGCGTCACGGCAGCAGCGGTGCTCAGCTGACTGGACCGGCTGGCCAGAGCGGATCTGCCGATACCAAGCTGCAAGGACCCGGGCGGACGGAAACCGCGGTCGAAGACGGAACCTGGGCAGACGGAACCCGGGCGGACGGAACCCGGACAGACGGAACCAGACGGAACCCGGGCAGACGGAACCCGGGCAGACGGAACCCGGGCAGACGGAACCCGGGCGGACGGAACCCGGGCAGACGGAACCCGGGCGGACGGAACCCGGGCGGCTGCAAGACGGCCGCAGACTCCACTGACGAAGCCAACGCCCCAGGGAAAACGTAAGTAGCTACCCAAATAAATGTAACACAAAACACCAGTGTCATCTGCAAAGGCATGAAACGACGTATGGCCTTTGTAGCAGAGTATTAACCATTCGTAAGACAGATATGATGATGACTGGAGTTTTTGGGCGGTCCGACAGCGAAGGTCACATGGCGCCCATCATAAGACAGGTAAAACGCAGTGCACACCAACAAGTCTGTATGCTACCTGTGGTAGCATCGGCACGTCCGCATCCTCTCCACATCCGTGAGTCGATGACGTCACTAGCAACCCGCAACAACACCTAGTGACAACCCTAACGTTCCGTGACGATCCGTAACGCCCGGTGACACCCAGAAACACGAGCCTCCACCTCCAGCGTCACAAACGAACCCAGTGCCGACCCAGACCGTCGGGCCCGACAACAGGAGAAAGTCGCCACCGTCTCCCACCATCTGTCTGTCCGGGTTCCCAGCTGACTCGCCGGAGATTCCGCCCTGTCCGCGCCGTCCCTCAATGCAGGGATGATCAAAGGCGGCGGGCGGGCGGCACGGTGGCGGTGGCGGCACGGTGTCGGGGGGAGCGGGCGGGGGCGGCGGGGAGGTTGGCCACTGGGCAGTGAGACAGGCAGGGGCGGCGCCGAGCCGGTGCCGACACTCACGCCACGGGAGGAGGTGGCGGCCTCGCCAAGAGACCAGCACCGCTGCACTGCAGTGGGGGGGGGGGGCAAGCCGATGCTGCACGGGGACGGGGAGAGAAGAATCTTACTGGACTGGACAGGCCGGTAACCTTATTGCAGTCGATGCACGACAACGAGCAGATTAAACAGTTTCGGGCGGAGAGGAACCGGTTGACAGCAGGGCCAAGCAGGAATACATGAGTAAGGATCATGATCCAGGATCAGGCGGGAATCACGCACGGATCAGCCAATAGGAACCAGGTAGTGATGTGGATTCAGAATATCAGACAGGGGTCCAGGCAATCAAGGCAATCAGACCAGTGAATAATTGGGCGCAGGCACGGCAAGACTCGTGGATGAATAAGCGGGCAAGAATATATAACCAAACACCAATGGTTATGGCAACATCTACAACCAGAAACGTCAGAAAACGTCCCTTCTGTCGTAAACAAACCAGCGTCTCGCATCACTACACAACAGACACAGACCACTTCAGCTGGTCCAGTTCCGCCTGCCAACACAGGCAGGCGGCCTAGGACAAATCCACCGGCCGGGAAGCCCACCCAGCATCCAACACACTCCATAAGGACTCCATGTGGTTACAGCGGGTAAGCCCATCTTGTATCCAACACACCCATATAAGACTCCGTGTGGTTACGGCGGGTAAGCCCATCTGTAAATCCCAACACACCCATAAAGGACTCGTGTGGTTACATGCGGGTAAGCCATCTTGTAATCCAACCCACTCCATATAGACTCCGTTGGGTTCGGCGGGTAAGCCCATCTCGTATCCAACACACCCCATAATGGACTCCGTGTGGTTACAGCGGGTAAGCCCATCTTGTATCCAACACACCTCCATATGGACTCCGTGTGGTTACGGCGGGTAGGCGGCGGCAGTGGGTGGCGACTTAGAAACCACGGCGTGCATGTGCACTTCCCTACCCAGTGCACCGTACCCAGCAACCGCCGCTAAACACCAGCCATCGCCACCAAATAAGCAGTGTATGCCGGAGTAATAATGGTCGCTTTACACCGCAGTTGGCCGCACTTCTAATGGCCGCTTTACACGGCCGTCGGGAAGTCATCGCTCATGAGAGCGGATAGCGGCTATTACCCGTGATAAGGCCTCGTGGTGGACGCTGCAAGGAAGTATCGTTTGGTAAAGCGGTGATGATGGGAGCGAACCCGCTGCTCTCTGCAGCCGACAAACGGTGTAAAGCAGGTGTAAAGGTTTTACGAGTTGACGGCGCGCGTATGTGTCGAACCCCGATATAACCTACCTAGCTGGAAAGTTGATGACCGTGCACAAGAAACAGTAATGATCCGATCAATATCAAACTGGACTGATAAATGCGATGAAAATAATGCTTATGTCAAATACGAACAAAATACCATATTTCAATGGCTTATCCAATTGCATTTTGTATGTGTTAACTTCTTATCAGTACATGTTCGGTGAGAAGTAAGCAATGTCACGCTAGAAACATAACAGGAACAAATTATAATGATATCAACATAATACTTACAAAATACATCTAAAGCAACGTGCAGGCAAAACAAACGTTCGCAATACCCTATCTATCAACTTCCGAAAGGTGAAATCTACACGCAACGCGTTCAGGAACAAAACTATAAATTAACACATTTCAACTGTCACACCATTGTTCACTTCCTGACCCCTCGCTTCCGAGCGTATCAACCTCTCACTTCCTCACGTATCGACCCCATTTCGTCGCCGTCGCTTCCTAACGTATCGCCACCGTTTCCTCGTCTCCCTTTCACTGTCGATACCTAGCACCGCTGGGCGTTCACAACCAAAACCACCCTCGACACCACCACCACCGCCGCCGCCGCCGCCGCCGCCATAAACACGGCGACGACAACGCGCCGCACGATCGGGAAACTTTCCAATTTATTATGTGAAAAACGGGACACGCAGACGGTATTTACGATTATTGCTGGAAAGCTTCCAGACTTCCGCTTCTCGGAATTTCGATACATAAATACCATCCGTGAGTGACGACAGCCCCAGCATAAATTAACAACTGTCCATCATCATGAAGCAGTTCAAGTCATTTTCAAACTGAGGACAGTGCCACCACCGTCAGCTATTAGCAGCCAGCCGTCATCACCAGGACCGAACAGGACCGAGACCAGGACCGAGACAGAGACCGAGACCGAGACCGAGACCGAGACCGAGGACCGAGACCGAGACCGAGACCGAGACCGAGACCGAGACCGAGACCGAGACCGAGACTGGACTGGACCGGGACCGGACGGACGGAACTCGGTGAGATCGAGAGCAGGGCGTCACGGAAGGCCGCCCGCCCCGTCACCGCACACCGCCCGGCGTCACGGGACAGGAGTCACGGGCCCGCGACGACAGACAGATTTTCTCCCGCAGTCCGCAGTCCGCAGTCTGCCCCGCCCCCGCCCTGTCCGCCTCAGACGCCATCCGCGCCCGTCCGCACCGTCCGCCCGCAGGCAATGCTCTCCGCCCTCGCGTCAGTCCTAAACCAGCCGTCAAACCTGCAGGCACCGGCGAACTGGGTCTCAACGCTGCCGCGGGACGACATAAGAGGAGTCGTGCACGTCGCCGACCCACTCTGGACAACAAGGTGGCGGGCGACGTCCCAAGCCGGAGCGGCTTCTATCACAGCTACCGTACGTCCAGCCTGCCGTCCACTGCATCCAACCACAGGTCCTGTCTCCAGCCCAACACAGAAGGCGGACTCAGCTGCGTACGTCCAGCCTGCCGTCCACTGGCAACTCCAACCACAGGTCCTGTCTCAGCCCAACAAAGACGGCGGCACTCAGCTGCCGTGCAAAGGTATATCACACCGTGGTATACCACGTATATCACGGTGTTGAGCGATGGCATACGTTGTTCTTCCTGTCCAAGGCAGCACTGCTGTCTGATTGCCTCAACAATCGGCGGCGGCATATGAACGTCTCACTTATCGCCGTCTCATCAGACTTGTTCTGACAGGCTTCTGACAGGCTTCTGACCGGTTCTGACAGACTTGTTCTGACAGGCAGGTGGAGGAGGAGGAGGATGGCTTACGGCTGAGTCGGCTACCGTTAGAGACCATAGATAACCACTGACCACTGATCGCGCCGCGGCGCCGACTGCAGCTGCGGCCCAGCTGTGGAGCCGCCGCGTGATCCGCCGCCCACGGCGTTCGTGACAACACGCCATTGATAGCCTCACAGATGGACACCAGTCACATGGCCGTGCCAGGCTGTCGGCTGTCACAGGTAACCACAGTGCGGACCCGCCGTCCCCGGGCGCCGTAACAGGTACAGAGCGGACCCATTGGCCGCGCTGTTCTGCCTGTTAGCGCCTGCACCGCCGCGCCGCCTGCACCGCCCGCTGTAGTTAGCTGAGTGGATCTCAGGGTGTTGACCGGCATGGGTGCAGGTGATGCGACTGAAACGGATACTGAAACGGATACTGAAACGGATACTGAAACGGATACTGAGGCGGATACTGAAACGGATACTGAGACGGATACTGAGGCGGATACTGAGGCGGATACTGAGGCGGATACTGAAATGGATACTGAAATGGAAACTGAAATGGATACTGAAACGATACTGAAACGGATACTGAAACGGAAAAATAAAACCAGTATTGAATCGGGTACTAAAATGGTTCACTAGCTCGGTCCTCACAAGGTACCGGTATAGCACTGGTGGGAACTGAAAAGGTACTGATTGGTATATATACACGTGTAGCAAAGTCAAATTAAAACCAATACCGGTACAATTCGGCAAATATGATCACGTATTCCAACACCTGGCGGGCATAAGGGCAACACTGGCCAGCAGCCATGCTGGATACGATGATAGTGATAGGACTGGTAAGCTAGTACCGGTTCGGGTAACCTGGCTACCTCGCACACGAGCGGTCCCAGACTGACGAAGCACCAGCCTGGGTTTCTGACAGCCAGTTAAAATTCGGTCGGAGATCACATCTGGCGTTGGCTGTGCTCACGATCGGCAGCGGACCTGGAACGGATCAACCCTCAGGCCGGCAGCCGGGTGCGACAGAGCGGCGCGTGGGTCAGTCCTCAATACAAAATACAAACACGGGCGCGGCCCACCGGGAAGTCCCGGATCATCTCACCACGCGGGAGACAGCACACCAGTCTGTCATTCTTCCCCCCCAGCTATCCCGTCCCACCCCAGCTGACCTGCCCTCCCGTCCCACTTCGTCCGGCCATCCGTCCCACCCCAGACGAACCGGCCATCCGTCCAACTGCAGCCGTCCCACTCCAGACGAACTTTCGTCACGCGAGCATACACGCCGACCAATACCGTCACGAGTGCTACTCTGGTCGGCTTCCTGTTACCATGAGCCTCCACCAGCCCGCCCAGCCTCCTCCCCGACCATCCATTCTACCGCCGTGACAACCCCACTCCAACCAACCCAAACTCCCGCTACGGGAACCTCCAATCCGATCGACACCGTCTCCGTTTTCACTCCAGCCTCACTCTCGTCACAATATCTTCCACTTCAACCATCACCGTCACGAGCACCACTCCAGCCCGAACTCAAGACTCACGAGAGCCTCCACTCCGCCGCCTCCTGAGGCGCTTTTCACCGGCGTCCGGCACGCTCCGCTCCGGCACGCTCTGCTCGTGAGACGGCGCCCCTCCTGCGATAAGAGCCGGGCGTTGGCGAGTTTCGGCGCGTTTCACCGCGGCGTATGACAGCGCCACGATCGGCCGCCCCGACAGCGCCAATCGCTCCGTCCGCGGGCGTCAGTCGGCACAGCCAACGTCAGCATCGCGGCTCGGCTGGTCCGAGCCCTGCGCCGGGTCACCACCAGGTCAGCACAGGTCACCTCAGGTCACCGCAGGTCACCCATTACACATGGGCGAGCGGTGCCCAACCCAGTCAGGCGCCCGCAGTCCCACGCAGAAATTCGCATGCATCCAGGTCACTTTCGAGTGAGCCGGGCGGCGGCCGGCGGCCGGCAGTCTCGCAGCGCTGGAGGAGCTGTGGTGATGAGAGTGTAACTGCAAATGACGGACCAAGCGGCGGCCGGCAGGCGGGGGCGGAATCCGAGCCGAGTGCACTGGGCGGGTCAACGATAGTATGTATGATTAAAACCCTGAAGCATATGCATAAGCGATCTCATTGAACTTTCATCGTCCATAAGCGATGTCAGCAACTGCGGATCATCAACGGTTTAGCAGGGTTATGGTATTTATGTAACCGCTCGCTCATAATGACCATGATAGCTCTCAGCACAGTACTCTGATCAGAGTCATTCTCTGGCATTGACCTGTCATCGGCCTGCCGTCTGCCGATGACATTTCCAGCCATGGCCGGAAGTTCAGCTGACCGGACGTGTTCCGCTCCGGTGCGCTCCGGCTCCAAACGGAGAAGTGAATTATTGGACAATGAACATCACCTTCCCATGCATAACTCTCAAATACGGCGGAAAGAGCGAGTGAACTGAACGGGCGTGCAGCACGCACTGCAGTGCCGCTGCGGAACAGCTGGTGGTGGTACGACGTAGGCACTGTTGGACCATGTATTGCATTGTCCGAGTTTTCTCGACACGAGGAGACCGAACGACTAAGGCAGACCTTCGCCAGAAGGCAGATTCGAGCCCGGGACCCATGGATTGCGAACCCAACGCTCCACTGACTGAGCTATCAGAAGCCGCACAGTCTCCGTCAGATGTGAATCGACATGAGAGAAGTCAGACAACAACGAAACAATGACAAAATGGCATCAACACACTCCGGTTATTGAACGAACGGTTGCGTCTTGGCTTTGACTTACAGCCCACTGGCTATTAGGTCAACACTATACGGTACGAGCAACCTATCTGAAGCGCCACTGTTCACTACAGAACTGTCAGGATGAGTCCGACAGCCTGAATATACAACCCAAATGAGCTGGACGCGTCTAGACAGGGCCGTCACCCAGCTGGACGCATCAGAGAACAGAGCTGTCAGAACAGAGCTGCCAGCCAGCCGGACCCGTCAGGCAGGGCCGTCATCCATCCTCGGCCTGAGCACGCGCGTCCGATCACACCCGTCTGTTCGCCTCCCACGGGCCCCGTCCAGCCGTTCAACACTGGCTCCGATCACGGCGGAGCGCCTCCCGCGCCGTCCAGCCGCCGCCGGCCGAGGAGGAGTGGTAAACGTCCTTCACACGATCGCTCAGAGTAATGGTCCGGGACAGAGGCGCCGTGACAGCCGGACACACCGCGCCGCAAAAACCGGCAGACTGGCCGGCAGACTGGCCGGCAGACGCGCCGCCGAGTGCGCCGAGACATTGGTGGCAGATGGTCTGCGGTCGGTGGTCTGTGGGCACTGGGCAGCTGCCGGCGGACGGGTGGGTGGTAGGTGGTAGGTGGTAGGCGGTAGACGGTAGACGGTAGACGGTAGACGGTAGACGGTAGACGGTAGACGGTAGACGGTAGACGGTAGACGGTTGGCCGGTGGGTAGTCGCGGCCAGCGCCAGGATGATGATGATTTGGGCTGAAGGGCGCCTCAACTCAATGGTTATGTGGCGGCCATGCCTAGCCGCCAGGACATCAGACGTGTAGACGGCACAGCGGCCGATGGGAACCGATAGCTTGCAGATTATATTTGCAGACGGAATCCCTAAGGGGGATGACAGGACACGAAGGAGACAAAGTATCCGGCAACCCAAATGGAACAGGCCAGAAGTGAAGCGGTGACAACCAGGACGAAGATTGGAAGAAAAATACAGGCGTGAAGGGAAAAGACAATCAACACACAGCACGGGCGAGACAGGATATAGAAAGGAAAGGTAGTTAAACTGACCACACTCCCATCACCACGCTGAGAGTTTCATCGCGCCAGTTCGTGGTGAAAGGACCCGCAAACCGCCCCAACAAAGCACGACGCCGACATAACATCAGCAGTACCGCACGCGGCACCTGAACATTTCACCCCGGGCCGCGGCGGCGGGCGGCGGCGGGCGTGGCGCGGCGGCAGATTTCGCCGCGCTGACCCGGCGACCCGCGGCGAAACCGGCGCGTCCCGGCGGCGAAACCAGCGCGTCCCGGCGACCCCACACACCGCCGCCGTCGGAAGAAGCACCAGTCACAAGTCCACATGATCCCGGCGGATCGATATGGTTCGCTCCGGAGCGTCGCTAGCCATGGATACACCCTGCTGCCGTCAGAGGCGTGACGGGATCCTCTGGGCACCCAGGACAGGACAGAAGAGACCCAGACAGGACAGAAGAGATCGAGTGCGGGTCGACAGGGCCCGGCTTGCTCGGTATGGACACTGTACCGGGAAGGGTGAACCGTAAATACAGCCGCCGCTGCCGTCAGAGACCTAAGACCCTAGACCCGCGGATGGGCAGGGCGAACCATGAATACAGCCACCGCTGCCGTCAGAGGCCTAAGATCCTAGACCAGCAGATGGGCAGGGCGAACCATGAATACAGCCGCCGCTGCCGTCAGAGACCTAAGATCCCTAGAACCAGCAGATGGGCAGGGCGAACCGTGAATACAGCCGCCGCTGCCGTCAGAGACCTAAGATCCCAGACCAGCAGATGGGCAGGGCGAACCATGAATACAGCCGCCGATGCCGTCAGAGGACCTAAGATCCTAGACCCGCGGGTGGTTAAGACCCCGGTCCAGAGGAGAGAGAGAGAGAGTGTCGGAAGGGGCGGCGGTGGGCGGCGGTGGGCGGCGGTGGGCGGCGGGCGGTGGTGGGCGGCGGCGGGTGAGGTCGTCTGACCCCAGGTTAACCATTCAGACAAAGCGTGCGCCGCCGACAGGAAATGACTGGAAACGCGCCGTGTTCCCACACGGACACGACTTTCGCCGGCGCTCCGACAGGCGGCGCCCCACGCGTGTTGGTGGACGACACCCGGGTGGTGCGCGCTGGAATGGTGATTGCTAGGAGGATTACATGGGAAGACGGGGGAACGAAAGCTTGGAAGCGGTAGATAGCGAGAGCGCGGGGTCGAGTTAACATTCAGACTCCTCACAGAAGACACACCAGCAATGTGTTAATATAACTCAGACTCACGAACCTACACACCACACAGAGGGACTAGGTTTCAACTCGCAATGTGTGGTGGTGGCTTGGTTTTTCCGCTATCCATAAAAGCACCGTTAGAACTTCGCCTTAAGATCTCCGTCAGGAGTGCGATCAAGATAGCGACGCATCTTACTCGGCGGTAGCAGCTGTGGGAGTGGCTGTCTGTTGCCAAGACGACACACAGATAACCGCCAGACAGATGATCAAGACCCCGATCGTTCATAACAAAGAAACGCAGGTCGGTCGTCTTAACCGTATTGCAATGAAGCCTATAGATTATTGTTTCATTCGAGGTTTGAGGGCGCGCCACGACTTCTCAGGATAAATTTACGCCCATGTGAGACCTATATATTAAAACCTAGTAATTTATCGTACGTGATAGCGATTTCCACAGTCTCCGAAGAAGCGTGTGTTTGTGATTTCCCCACCACTATCACGTGCGTGGGCGGTGGAGAGTGGTAACGTGACTGGCAGCGTAGTATCGCCGCCCAGCGCCGCCAGCGGTCTATCGCGCTCCTCTCGCGTTCGCTGCTGTCCACCACCCACGCACGCCAACCTCACGCACATCTTCTCTCCGGCGCACATCTCTCTCCTCCTCTTCCGGCCCTCGTCCACCGCCAGCACACATCTTTATCACACACGCGCGCGCCCACGATCCTCTCCCGGTCCCTGCTCAACGCCCACGTACACCAACTCTCACACGCACTGAACACAGACACGCACCGGCGTGAACACACAGACACGCACCGGCTCGCCAGGTGCACACCAGGGGCTGATCCAGATATCCACGCAGCTGGCACGGATCACACAGATCCCATAATGCCGAGCGGTATCACCGATTGGCAGGGTACGGCATCAGCCACACGGTCAGCATCATTAGCCGAATAAGGAGGTTCAGATGTGGAGAACCAGCAGCTTCCAGTACATTGTCAAACCTGACTGACTGATGGCCATATCCTGCCGTTGACACATGACATCGCCTCACACCACACACCATCGACATTGCTTGACACCACATCACAAATCACATCACCGAGCATTGCATGACATCGCCTCACACCACACACCATCGACATTGCTTGACACCACATCACAAATCACATCACCGAGCATTGCATGACATGACACCACATCACATCACATCACACTTCCACCAAACCCAATCACACTTCATCCCGCTCCGACTCATGTTCAGCCTGTCCCTGTCCCTCCCCCTCCCTCCACCCTCCCCACCCCTCGGGACTGACCTGGCAGACTGCTGCACATCGGTTGTGCCGCTCCCGACTCATGTTCAGCCTGTCCCTGTCCCTCCCCCCTCCCCACCCATCCGCTCCCGACTCATGCTCAGCCTGTCCCTGCGTCAGCAGGATCTGACTGTCCAGCTCGTGCAGCTCATTCTGCAGCTCCTGCAGCTTCGTGTTGGCCTTCTTCACGATGCTCGAGACGTTCTGCAGGCTCTTCTTGTCGCTGGTCGCCGTGCGCAGCTTCTCGGCGCCCTCCTTGATCTTGAGCTCGCGCCGGATCTCGCGCTTGATGTACTCGCGCAGCTCCTCGAGCTTCTGCGGCAGCGCGGCATCAGAGATGTCCGGCGCGAAGCCGTACTTCTGACCCAGCTCGTGGAACGCCGACTGGGTGGCGCAGTCGCCCTGCGGAACAGAGGGAAGCAGATGTCAGCGACAGGGTCACAGTGACACACGCTATCGAGTTCCACGCGGCTGGCACAATGGACGAGGGTACATATGAGGTGTGTATTTCCATACCAGCCATCCGAAATGTTGGCATTTTATCGAGGGGTTTCTACAGCACATGATCAAGTATGACCGCGTCGCACATGTACTGTTAATTTGGTAATTTATTGAAGGTGGCGATGTGTACTGTGTAGTGAGGGAATGTTTCGGGATTAATATTTCATCCATAGGACAACTTAGCCGATTAAATCCCACACAATTTCCCCGATTAGTCCACAACAAAGGCGCGCCTCTTCCATCAGAGATGCACAAACCCGCGGCAGAGCAACGCGTGCCGAAATACATCAGAAAACCATCCAACCACAATCAGCCAGGGAATCCAGCAAAGCTAAAAGACCCACGCCAGCCTCTCCCGCACAGAGGCGGCCGCGGGTGTCGCAACTCCTCAGCGGGGCGCACCGTGACATGCAGATCGCACCGCGACGAAACTAGGACCTATACACCACCATCCAACGCCACGAGCGCGCCATCATGTCGCAACGTGATCTTAGATGGGAACATTCCAGCGGCATGACAACAGAACATTACCGCGCCGCGCCAAAGACCCGCGCCGCGCCGCGCTAAAGAGCCCGTCCAGATCTGCGGAGCGGCGGATTGTGAAATATCCGCTGTGTCAGGGCGTCACCGCGACGGAGAGAGGGAGAGGCAGACTCCCATGCGGGCCGCTATGGCTCGGATGTGGCGCCGCTCTTGCAGGCGGCGGTGTCGCAAATGTGTCACATCTGATGGCGTACGGGTGCCGCGGGGTCGGGCGGGGCGGGCGGGGGTGGGGCGGGGGCGGCGGCGCAGCGCGAGGGTCGAGGTGACTCCCACTCTGAAGAGTGAGTCCGCAGCACGCGACCTCGAGGTCGGCAGGTGACTATGCGTCGCAGGGCTTCTCACGTCACATGGCGGCACTATATGTCACTAGATGTCTCTATATATCATCAAATGTCACTAGATATCACTAGATGTCACTAGACGTCATGAGGTGTTGCAGTACGTCAGCAGAAGCCTGTTTGGCAATTAGTGTCGATAACCAAAGGTTAGGTATACCAACAATAGAAGCGCTGCCTCCCATAAATCACAGCACCCTCTCCTCACCAGTCTGCTGGGGGTGGCTGTGTGGTCGCATCTCCCCCTCCCCTCTTCAGACCTGTTTAGCCGTGAACCCCGTCGCGCTCTGACCTTGCCTTCCGCGGCGCTGAGGCCGCAGCCAGCGGCGGGTCCCGCCAGCCCTGACTGCAACAGCCAACCTGTCCAACTGCCCAAACCAACAGACACTCAGACCGCCATGAGGACCAACCCGCTACACAACAGTCGCGTTCGGGACGTCTCACAGCAGTCTGAAGGCGCCGATTGCGATCGGCTGGGTCAGCCGTGATCTACACTCACATGAAGGCACTAAGACTGGCAGGCAGTAGCCGGTCCTGCCCTGGGGAGACGCCAGGGGTCATAGGAGTCACCGGTCATAGGGTATCCTCTATATGACAGTCGATGCGGCGCTGACCGGTTCGTCCAGACCGCAGCAAACGAAAACTCTCTGATCACAAACATATCCGCTCAGTTGTGTTCCTGGTATCTACAAACGGGAAGCAAAGGGGTTACATAATATTTTATGCGCACCAAGGAAGAACGGAATTATATAAGTATAACTTATATAACTATATAAGAAGATGTTCGACCTTTCCCTGGCGCCAGGAAGTCGCGGCTTCTCAAAGTCAGTTTATCAGACCGCATCTCAGCAAGGAACGTTTTTATTGTCATTTTTACTATTCCTCCCACGCTGCTTCCTTTCCTCCCTCCCCACTCTTCCACTGCCCCCTCAGCACGGGATCTCAACATCCCGCTGAACATGAACTAAGCACGGGACCTTAGCATCAAGTCTGAACCAGCGTCAGTTGGAACCTAAGTACCCGTTCGGCACCGGTCTCGGCCGCTCCTGAGTACCCGTTCGGTGCCGGTCTCGGCCGCTCCTGAGTACCCGTTCGGTACCCACTGCAGCCGCTGCTCCCGGCCCCGGGGAGAGACAGACGGCTGCAGTCGGCTCCTCTCGGCAGAGGGATGACGCCGGACCGGTCAGCCGGCCACAGCAAGGCCACCGCCGGCGCGCCGCCGGCCAGCCGCCCCCACATGGCATTCCACTGCCGCCGCCAGCGAGACAGAGGGACGAGACACGAGACAGAGGGAGGGGGATAACCGCCGGCACGCCGCTCCACGTGATCACAACTAGCCGTCCCCGGCCACGGGACAAGCAGGCGTCCTACGAGCGGCGCCTAACAGCAGCAAGGAACCCACAGCGGCGAACACAGCAGTCAAGCAGCAAACACTAGCCATACCGTGCGACGGCTACGTTACTGATACGGTCATTTGGTGACCAAGGACGGGTTGGCACTTGTTAGACTGAGCGCTTTTATACGCAGTTGAATAGGCGTCCAGCTCTCCAGAAATATGTTGTCTGAACACTGAATCCTTTGCAGGTCTACCGTATATATCAATGATGATCACACAAGCGGAGAGAGACAGTGATAGACTTCTCACTAATCGAAGTTCATCTCTCCTCCTCCGGCAGGCAACGTCAGTCAAGAAAAGGCCTGTCACACCGCCGCCGCCGCCGCCGCGCCGCAGCAGAACCAAGACAACACAGAGCTGTCCACGTCGCTGACAGCTCAGGACGGCTCAATCTCGCAGACGTGTGACGTGCTCACTGCCCGGACCGGTCCTCCCCCAACCGGCACGGCCTCTCGACCGCCGACCGCCGGGAAAGACACCCGCCAAACGCCGCACATCGCTCGCTGTACGCTGCAGGACACCACAAGCCACCCGCCGCCGCCCGCTCCGGACGCGCGCCGCTCAGAGTCGCCGGGCAGGACGGTAATCGATGTATCCGTGGCCGTATCGGTCGGCAAATCAGCCGGCGATGCGACGACACCTGTCAGCGATTCCGGCGACCAGTCGACAAATCGGACGACTGATCGCCCGCCACACCGGCCTTCACCCACCGTCCGCCAGCGGCTGATGGCGACAAGCTATGGCCGTGAGACGGGCGCGAGGCGGAGGCGGTGGGGAGCTTCGGCCGGTGGAGGCGGAGGCGGCGGCGGGGAGCTTTGGCCGGTGGTGGCGGCGGGGGCGGGGAGCTTCGGCCGGCGGCGGCGGCGGCGGAGCAGCGCCTAGGGAGGGGTGTGGGCGTCGTGCCCCGTGACAGGACTGGTCGGCCTCGCCCGGTCCCTGACCCTGGACGGGGCGGGCCGCGCTGCAGCAGCAGCAGAGCTGTTGAAGCTCCGGCCGAGCAGATCCCGAGCCGCCTCTATCGGCAGTGCGCCGCGAGACTGGAAGCCTGTATACGCAGTGAAAAGGCGTCCAGCTCTTCAGAAATGTGTGTCTGAAGCTTCGTCGAATGCCATAAAGCCATTGTGAGTGTGGGTTGTAAGTTTCTATGTTATGAATACTACGAGCTAACTACCTAGAATCAGTTTGACTGTCCATCGTTAACTGAGACAGCTATACGTCACTCCCCTCGGTTTGAGGCTTGGTCCCGCAGCTCGGCAGCTGTATCGGCAGCTCGGCAGCTGTATCGGCAGCTCGGTAGCTGTCTCTCGGCGGAACTGGCGGCTATAGACGCGTGCCCCCCTCCCCCCCCCTATCGTCGATCACGTCCAATCACAACACACGAAGAGCCAATTAATACATTCCAGAGACACGGCAAAAACGACCCGAGATATCCTCTGCGTGCGCTTGGCACGGAGCACCAAACAGTGGCGGGACGGAACGAACACAGCCTCATCATCGGCTGCCAGGGACAGAACCACAGCCGCAGGAAAACAACGTCCCGAGCTCTGAAGACCAGATACGTTTATGGGACTACGAAGACACAGATGATCCAGGGTTATACGGGTTCCTCCTCGCTTGCTTGTTTGATTAAGGCGCATAGCCTCCTCCGGCCCGAGCGACGGATCAATAGCGTTGTCATCAGTGGCCAGAGTGACCCTCACCATCATCCACTCACCGGCCTCCCCAGCCCTAGCAACAGGCCGCCCAGTCGCCGGCAGCAGCAGCAGTCACAGTCGCGATTAGATTCACCGCCGATGAATTCACAGACAGCTAACCGCATAATGAGGACATGCGGATTACCCGGCAGCCGCGGTTAGGTGACGTAACTCGGCACAGCACAGACGCCGTGATTGGGTACATTACGATTACGCCGATGTTGCCGGTTGATAATCAGTGCTTTGTACCTGGTGGTGTGGCTCGGCTCCCGCGCGTTAACACCACGCACAGCTACAGCACATCGCTAGTACGGCTTACAGCTGGCACCTGCAACAGCTAGCACTAGGCACAGCTAGCACAGCACGGTCATTCGGCACGGCACGGCACGGCACGGCACGGCACGGCACGGCACGGCACGGCCGGTGCCGATATGGCGCACAGAAACAGGCCGCCGTCGGCCGTCCGACTGCTGGTTAGCGGATGCAGCGTCCGTATGATGCCGACTCCGGCACTTAGTGTCGCCACGCCGCAGAAAAGGAAAGCCGATTAAACTACGGCAATGGTGATGATGCCTGTGTTTATGTGATCACCGACTACCCTGGACATATGGAGCCCTTAAAAAACACATCAAAAACATATTAGAAAACTGTCATTAGAATACGAACGTGAAGAGATGGCTCCGGTCATCTTCACCATTACCGCTCCCGCTTAGGCAGAACATCAACCGCTAGAAATCAGCCCGGCGTCGCAGTCACAAGTCAGAAGAGGAAGCAGGCCGGTGAAAGCTGGCAAAGCGGGACTGCAAGGAGCCAATAGATATCACTTCAGGAGGAGTGGCGCTGCGTATGATGTTGTGACGACAACACCAGCATGTGTCGCCTTCCACTGCTCCTGACACCGGTTAGTGCTGCTGTCTGGACGCGCTGCCGCTG